>CANNZV010005285.1:0-28987 GCA_947561585.1 Caprella mutica | reverse complement strand
GAATAAATATAATAAATCTGTTTACTTAATCATTTAATGAAATATTCGATATCCTGGAGACTTTATTTGTATAACTCCACAATTATTTAGATATAAAAATTTGTAATAAATTTTATATATATATGAATATGATATTTTTCATTAATTAATGTATCTATATTGTGTCTTGAAGTTATTAGATAATTAATAGATGAAGTATATTAATATTACACATTGGATACGATTTTAAGCGGATTAAATGGTCTCGTACTCAATTAATATTGATTTTTATTGCTACCGACTATTTAGTAAGTCAATAATTAATGGATTTGGTTATTTCGAATTGTTTTGAATAATAAATATCTACATGCTAACTATTGAATATGGTAGGTGGTAATAATTATTTATGTAGTAACTAACTAGTTAAATACGTGATTAAGTATGTAAATAAATTAGTTCAGGTAACATAATTTAAATCTTCACTTTAGAAATAGAAATACTAATTAGAACGAGTTATGATTACTACTCCATTCAACATCTATATTATATATATTTTTTGCGTATGTTTGTTTTAAAATATACAGATTTTGCAGTTTATTCAAGTCCATACATTTTTTATATTACTGTTTTCGATTTCACTCTACGTCAAAAAATATTGATATCATCAAATGAAAAAAAAAACACACATATAAAATGAATATTTAATCTATTTAAATTATTTAAGTTATTCCTATCTTGTTTTATGTTTGGAAAACTCTAATCTGCAGATATAAAACTAAATTTATTTGATTTAATACAGGAAAATGAGTAGTAAAATGAGTGGTAAAATGAGTGGTAAAATAAGTGGTAAAATGAGTGGTAAAATGAGTGGTAAAATGTGTGGTAAAATAAGTGGTAAAATGTGTGGTAAAATGAGTGGTAAAATGAGTGGTAAAATGTGTGGTAAAATAAGTGGTAAAATGAGTGGTAAAATGAGGGTAAAATGCGTGGTAAAATGTGTGGTAAAATGTGTGGTAAAATGTGTGGTAAAATGAGTGGTAAAATGAGTGGTAAAATGTGTGGTAAAATGAGTGGTAAAATGAGTGGTAAAATGTGTGGTAAAATAAGTGGTAAAATGAGTGGTAAAATGAGGGTAAAATGCGTGGTAAAATGCGTGGTAAAATGTGTGGTAAAATGTGTGGTAAAATAAGTGGTAAAATGCGTGGTAAAATGCGTGGTAAAATGTGTGGTAAAATGCGTGGTAAAATGTGTGGTAAAATAAGTGGTAAAATGAGTGGTAAAATAAGTGGTAAAATGAGTGGTAAAATGAGTGGTAAATGCGTGGTAAAATGAGTGGTAAAATGTGTGGTAAAATGTGTGGTAAAATGTGTGGTAAAATGTGTGGTAAAATGCGTGGTAAAATGTGTGGTAAAATAAGTGGTAAAATGAGTGGTAAAATGAGTGGTAAAATGAGTGGTAAAATGAGTGGTAGAATGAGTGGTAAAATGAGCGGTAAAATGAGTGGTAAAATGTACCATGTAGGCTCTCAATATCGTAAAAAAAATATATAACCATATTAATTTACGGAAAAAATTGGTATATCTATGGCATATAACCACGCCCCTGGCATATGTTCTCGGTATATCTTTGGCATATAACCACGCCCCTGGCATATGTTCTAGGTATATCTATGGCATATAACCACGCCCCTGGCATATGTTCTCGGTATATCTTTGGCATATAACCACGCCCCTGGCATATGTTCTCGGTATATCTATGGCATATAACCACGCCCCTGGCATATGTTCTCGGTATATCTATGGCATATAACCACGCCCCTGGCATATGTTCTCGGTATATCTATGGCATATAACCTCGCCCCTGGCATATGTTCTCGGTATATCTATGGCATATAACCACGCCCCTGGCATATGTTCTCGGTATATCTTTGGCATATAACCACGCCCCTGGCATATGTTCTCGGTATATCTATGGCATATAACCACGCCCCTGGCATATGTTCTCGGTATATCTATGGCATATAACCACGCCCCTGGCATATGGTATCAGGAAGATGGAAGATAAACACCTTGATTAAAGTCCTTAATTGCAAACACGAGAATTCGGAGCAATTGCAAGGCATTTTTTGAGCAGACTTTTTCCACCTTATACTGCCGTTTAGTCTCCAAAAAAAATACATAATGAGCAAAAATTAGCAGACAGTTTCGGCAATTAGCGACGGTCCGACTCTGTGTCGGAAAGCTGCGCTAGATGATAAAAGAAGGACATTCGAATAAAAGAAATAGAAAGCTTCTGTGCCACCTCTTCTTCCAAATCATTTAGTGTGAAATTCATTGCTGTGAGATATTCTGCTGGAATAAAGGGTCCTGATTTTATACAATTCTTTCCTTTTAATTTAAAGTATATCATGAAATACTAAATACATTTATTTAAAACATTCTTTGAAGCATAATTGATATGATATTCATTCTGGATATTTATTTTTTAGAGGTTTAGCGTCTGCTTGTACCATATCGCTGACATCAAAAGGAAATTAAATACAAGGGACTGGAAGAAGTAACATTTTCTAATTTTTTATATTATTAGCCTGTATCTGCTTATGAACAACACTTAAGTTCCTCATATCCTTTACCAACATCTCTCCATACAATTATCGAAAAACAACATCCCATTGAATAAATAACAAGGCGTAATTTGCTCCATTTATCTGGAGCAATTCCCACTATCGCAAATTCTGTGTTTCCTTTGCCGGTCGGTCTGTGCAAGTGACAAATTATTCTTAATCTTACTGAGGGAATTGCAGACATGCCTCTGATTCTCTTCATAAATTAATTCTTAGGCAGCCTTCAATGTCTGCGTGTGTGAGTGCAAATAACCATAAATTCATCTAAGTTGTTAGGAAGTAGGGATCATGCAGTTGTTGGTGGGGATAAATTAGCTCTACGTTGCTGCTGCTGCCATCCAAAGTTAGCAGATGATAAAACTTAGCTACGGACTTCTGGTAAATGAGTTCGAGACCTACCTACATGCTCCGTAATTAACGGATAAGTCTATTACCTGTTAATCCACTTCGCAAGTTACTCCCATCTAATGGGGAAAATGGATGTACCTGCAACACATATTGACACCCAGAGAAAAAATAATTCGGATACTCGTGCGAATTAACATTTATACAATAATATAGAATTGTAAACAATTTTCCTTTTTCAAATAAAGGCTATAAACATTTGATGAATTTGTAATTTTTCCATACTTATTTTTTAATCTTTCATTTCGATCCTAGTAAAGTTAGAATTCCGAATTTAGAAGATCGGACAAGTTACGAATTATCGGTCGATTTCACATCATCGGTCAAATAAGAAAAAACGATATAATAATAAATATTTAACTTTAACTTTATTGGTATCCGATAAGAATTAGAATTGAACAATAATTACTATACATTTCTTCTTATCTAACCGATGATGTGAAACTGATTGATAATTCGTAACTTACCTTACATGATTCAATCTTTTTGCTTGTACATTAACTATATTTTAATCACGGGTTTACATTCAAAATATCTTCTTTTATCACTTTGTTATGATCCGGATGAATTTTTCTCATTCTTATTTATTTCCGACTTGAATTATTTTAATTCTTAGAGCGAAACAGTTTTTATGAAAGTTCTATTTTAGGAAGTTCTGTACAATCGACTCATCTTTCGCTCCCACTTCATTCGAAAGGAACCAATCCGTAGTGATACTTTCGGAGTGATTCGAACGAACACTTTGCACTTTTCTATCCATCTCCCGATATAATTTATTGTCGTGGGTTTTTACAGCGACACTCGCAATAAATTGGCACCGCAAAATAGTTCATAACGTTCATTTCTATTTATTTGCAGGATGTCGTGGTAGAAAAAAAGGAAAATTTATTATCAGTATGTGGGCTTAGACACCAAGTGGAATGGTCTTGCTGAGCATTTTAGTGTTCTGTTCTACAAGAATAACATATTGAGTTCGGAACCATTTCTATGTTCTAAGAATATTTAATAACTGATGAATAAAAAGAATGCTCCAAGGCAAATTGCAGAACGAGTTTAAAACTATAAATATCAAATGTAATTCTTTCTTCTCTCATAGAGTCGTTGGAAGGTCCCTCAGGGAACATTTTTCATATTGTAGATGATGAAATGCCATGAAACATTTAGATCTGCTGAATTCTGGCTCTGTGCAGAATTACACATAATTATGTGCAGAATTAAGTGCAGAATTATGTACGGAATTATGAATGTTACTTTGAAACTATTAAATTTTACACAACAACACTGCTAATTTATTAGGCGAACCATTTTATAGCGCATTAACTAAGCGCTACGTTTTTTTAGTAGAGCGGCAGTAAACTCTAAAGTCATGCCTGGATTTAATAAACTCGAAGTAAGTGAAAAATGTAGGTACATCATGCATGCCTTCTATCACAGTGGAAATTATCATGCCTGAAATGAATATGCACTAAATCTCGTACATTTGTTAGGGGAGAACGAATTCTGCTCTGGTATTCAGCCAGCCCATTTGTTTGCGTTCGGACTCTCCCATCCGGTTACCTTTGATGAAACCGCCCGTTCGCTTGGCTGTCTGGAATACACATTCTGCTGCAAAAGCAGACAGCGGCAGCCTCGTGTGCGAGGAATCGTAAAAATCTGCTCTGAAACCAAAGAGTAGTGAATTCTTTCTATTTGCTCCTGGATCTGTAATGATGAAAGACATCAGCTCATTCTGTTAACGTGCTGCTGGGTTGTTGCAATAGACTCTCGCAGTAATTCTTTCAGGGACGAGTCTGAAGTTTATGTTAAAGTTTGAGATCTTTTTTTTTGTGGGCGGGCGGAGGGAGTGCTGATGGCAAAGTGAATGCCTTCTCCTCAGAAAATAACATTCTTGTTATTGCTCGAAGATTCGAAGAAAAATTGGATTGATTTCATGAAGAATATTGGAAAAAAATAACAGATCGTTAAACTCCGTAGACTTTTACAAACGGCAATCGAAATATTCAAAGTTTGTTATTTATGATGGTTATAACAGACCTTGAATATCAGACGTATTTTTGATTGAATTCTACTGTTCGAAATAGTGTTTGAATTCAAATCTTTTTGATAACTATTATATATCGAGTAACATCATAGCTCCAGTTCTACCTTTAAAAATCAATTCAATGTATCCATCGATCCATGAGTTTTTAAAATAATTTAGATTCTGAATTCAGAATGTTCTCGTCTAATTTAAATACATTTGTCAAATTCGATGACTTTGGAATTTAGAAATAACATTAGCAATTTGAATCAACACTCCCACATGTTCAAAATTCAGTGACATTCGCGTTCTCTAAGAGCGATGCGCGTGAGTGGATTCAACTTCCTTTGGATCTGCATAGAGAATTCCAGTTCTTTATGACGATTGCATATGTAATACCAAGTGGCTTTGTTGCCCCTTAGTGCAATATACTTGCCTGCCTTCACCATATAAGTTCATCCTCAAATGAACTGAAACGTGTCATGAAAACACAATAACGTTTGTGTTTGTGTGTAGGACGTCTGTAGTGTTTTTATAATCAAGTAACGCACGCTATTTTCTCGTTCATAATTGCTAATTCTAACCATGACGTACATCCTGCAGAACTAGGACTCCTAGGATTCAATTTACATTTTTACGCTGCTTAGCGCGTAAGACAAGGTAAATATGTTACAGCCTCGAGACCAGAGAAAGAATTTTCTTCCTTTCATTCTTGCAGACATTTCGAGGCTGGATTTCACTTCATCCGACTAGCAGTTTGAAATCAGTAGCAGCTATGCAGGCTTTTAACAACCCTAAATGTTTTACCGCTTTCTCCCTGTTTGCTAATTTAGGATGCAGATGTTTACCTTAGCCCAGTTGTGATTTTTGCTCGAATGTTTGCAGCTGGTTCGTTTTTCAAAGAGGTGTGAAAAGATTTTTGTGAATTTGTGGTTAATAAAGATGTACCGGAGATTATTTGAGCTTTCTGAAGATTTCAGGTGAAGAAAAGAAAAAGGTTTCTCGGTGTGTGTTTTTTCCAATCAATGAAGAAACTTGCTGTTGAATGCTTCTTTTTTTCTACAAAAAGAAGGTTAAAATCCGACTCGTGGAGAGCATTTTTTACAATGGACAAAGACTTTATTTACCACATGGAGCATTTAGCTTGATTAAATATATACTTCTCTCTAAATTAAATTAAAATGAAACTTTATCTACTGATAAAAATTGAAAAAAGTTGAAAATACTTGAAATTCAGAAAAAAAACATTTAAATTTTGAGATTTTTTTTGTGTCCATATAAATTTAGCCTTGAAACTATACTATAATATTTGATTGATAAAATATTCAATATTGTGCGTTAATTCAACTCACGTGTATATATCAATCTCAAGCATGTTGAACGTACATTTCCTCTAAGTATTGATGTGAATCTTCCCAAGGAGAATTTGATCAAAGTAATCTCATTGAAGCCTTACAAAAGAATTATTCAAAATACACAAATTCATCATTTTAATGAGATCATTAAATAGCGACTCTTATTAGTTCCTGCAAGATATCAATGGATTCTTCTTGCATAATAGAATCATATTATTAAAAAGATGCACACTTGCTGGAATCCTTTCACTTTGTCCAGGATGTTAATAGGATTCTTTGAGACGTTCTTTTTTGGTACACATTAAAAAGATTCCGCTTTTTCTTGCAGTTGACATCCCATTCATGGGAGATTTTCCTTCGAGAGGAAATTGCCAGTTTTCCGTCTTTTAGAGCATGGCATTTACCTGACAAAATAAACAGTTTGCGTGATAGCCAATATGAATGGAAGAAAAATCAGATTTTTTGAAAGACCATTTTCTTCATTAGAAACAAATTGAAATTGTGATCCATATGTTCATTGAATATTTATTAGGCTTGGGTAATATAATATTCGACCAGTAATTTGAATAAAATTTTGTAATCATAGATACCACATTAAAGGATTTAAGCAAAATATTCCCATTTATATACCACTTGTTCTTCACAACTTCAAAATGGATCACGTTTTTATCAATTCTTTCAACTAATCAAATATGAAAAATTATTGTATAATCATTTATTAGGTTTGTATATTTATAAAATACTAAAGCTAATATTTATTTAAATTAAACTAAAGTTTTCTGGTCCGTTATCTTTACTAGCTTTATTTCTGGTCCGTTATCTTTACCAGCTTTCTTTCTGGTCCGCTATCTTTACCAGCTTTCTTTCTGGTCCGTTATCTTTACCAGCTTTCTTTCTGGTCCGTTATCTTTACCAGCTTTATTTCTTGTCCGTTATCTTTACCAGCTTTCTTTCTGGTCCGTTATCTTTACCAGTTTTATTTCTGGTCCGTTATCTTTACCAGCTTTCTTTCTGGTCCGTTATCTTTACCAGCTTTATTTCTGGTCCGTTATCTTTACCAGCTTTCTTTCTGGTCCGTTATCTTTACCAGCTTTCTTTCTGGTCCGTTATCTTTACCAGCTTTATTTCTGGTCCGTTATCTTTACCAGCTTTCTTTCTGGTCCGTTATCTTTACCAGCTTTCTTTCTGGTCCGTTATCTTTACCAGTTTTATTTCTGGTCCGTTATCTTTACCAGCTTTCTTTCTGGTCCGTTATCTTTACCAGCTTTCTTTCTGGTCCGTTAACTTTACCAGCTTTCTTTCTGGTCCGTTAACTTTACTTGCTCCAATGAAAATATTAACGTAATTTGATATCATTTCAGACAAAATCGTTTTTTCTGAGTAGAAACTATTGGTTTCTACAATTTAAGGAAATTTAATCAATTTCCAACACAATTTAAAATTTAAATTTTTTAAAATAGTTTAAGTTAGAATTTAAACTATTTTAAATTTTCATTCATTCGTCTAAATTTCATTTCAATCTATTGAAATAAAACGAATACCTTCAAACAATTTGGTTAAATTAGAATTTTAATGAATTCACTTCACGTTTCATCATTTTACATAATTAAATTAATTATTATCTCGAATAGTACTCCTAAACAACGTCACTGATATATTATTCTGACATTAATTTAAAAACTAAAAAGATTATTGCATGTACTAGAATGTTAAAATGACATTTCCAAGTGAAAAGATATGATAAAAGTAATCATGAAATAGCATGCTATTACATAATAAAATAAAGTGACATTTTGGGCAGGTTTTTAAGATAGAATAATGTAGCATTATTTTACATGCTTTTGAATATTTTATTAATAATGTGATATCATGTGACTGTTAACTGTACTTGCCGGGGATTTCAGTATCAATTTTTGCAACATTCCAGTATTTCTATATCGATTTTTGTGAAATTTAGGAAAAGCTAGACACTAAAAATGTAATGATTATAATAAATATTGTAAAAAAAAGTGAAAAATAATATACTAAATGAAATAAATAAATATCAGTAATAGATTTAAAACAGTAAGAGATAATAAATTGAAAAATGAAAAATGGAAAAGAATGGAATTATATAACAAGGAAAAAATATTATAGTCGAAACTTTGAGTATTACAGTGGGATCTCTACTATCACCATAAAGTTGTTTCTGATACATCTCTAATGTACATAAATTGTTATTACTTTACTAATAACCATGAATTAATTAATTGGACGTTTTTTTAATGACATTCTTGAAATAGATAATGGAAGCTTATTGAAGATTTTTTTATTATATAAAAATCACATTGCGCTGAACTTAACAGATGTGCTCTAAAATTTGAAAGACTTTATGCGATAGTTTAAAGAAAATATATCAAAAACCTCGTATAATACATAGCTGGAAAGTGGACATACATGTACCCTCACACATATGCAGTTATGTACATCACTCGAAATTGCATTAGAGGTTAAATCACTAGAATCAGAATAGCATATACAGGGTGACCCACAAAAAAGTGTACCCAAGTTTGAATTAGTATAAATATTGTACACGTACAATCTTAAGCAATGACGGTGGTAGAATGGATACACGAAAGAGTGTAATTTTAAAATTTACTTCAACTCATTTTTTAACTACTTATAAATACGATATTTAGTTGGGTACACTTTTTTATGGGTCACCCTGTATATTCTCCTTTTTTTTAGGTTTACTGAATTATAGATACCATTGAAGTTAACAAATATTCATGGACGGTCCATGTTTGACATTTCAGTTGATTGACTATATCTGAAAACCTTACTATTGTATATACTTTATATGGAAAAAAAAATACAAAAAGATAACCCTTGCATTCATAAAATGTTGATTACGAATATTATATGATGATAAAAATTAAACATTAAAAGTATTTTAAAGTTGTACTCTATTTTTTTACATCTTGCTGTTAAAATTTTGACGGAGACGTATAGTTGTTATTGATATTTTATTTATGGTAAAAAGTAAAAGTGTAATAGATAATCGACTAATCTTGATTGCAATTAGGGATAACAGTTATAAACACTACAGTTTAAAAAAGTAATCATCCCATACAGATGTTGCACGATAACACAATAAAATATGTCACAAAAAACGTGACATTTGAGTGGATCATGTGTCAAAAGCTGAAAAATGTCTCAGTGCGATGCACTCTAGTGTCTCAGTGCGATGCACTCTAGTGTTTCAGTGCGATGCACTCTAGTGTCTCAGTGCGATGCACTCTAGTGTTTCAGTGCGATGCACTTTAGTGTTTCAGTGCGATGCACTCTAGTGTCTCAGTGCGATGCACTTTAGTGTCTCAGTGCGATGCACTCTAGTGTCTCAGTGCGATGCACTCTAGTGTCTCAGTGCGATGCACTCTAGTGTCTCAGTGCGATGCACTCTAGTGTCTCAGTGCGATGCACTCTAGTGTCTCAGTGCGATGCACTTTAGTGTCTCAGTGCGATGCACTTTAGTGTCTCAGTGCGATGCACTTTAGTGTCTCAGTGCGATGCACTTTAGTGTCTCAGTGCGATGCACTTTAGTGTCTCAGTGCGATGCACTTTAGTGTTTCAGTGCGATGCACTTTAGTGTTTCAGTGCGATGCACTTTATTGTTTCAGTGCGATGCACTTTATTGTTTCAGTGCAATGCACTTTAGTGTCTCAGTGCGATGCACTTTATTGTTTCAGTGCGATGCACTCTATTGTTTCAGTGCAATGCACTTTAGTGTCTCAGTGCGATGCACTTTAGTGTCTCAGTGCGATGCACTTTAGTGTCTCAGTGCGATGCACTTTATTGTTTCAGTGCGATGCACTTTATTGTTTCAGTGCAATGCACTTTAGTGTCTCAGTGCGATGCACTTTATTGTTTCAGTGCGATGCACTTTATTGTTTCAGTGCGATGCACTTTATTGTTTCAGTGCGATGCACTCTAGTGTCTCAGTGCGATGCACTCTAGTGTCTCAGTGCAATGCACTTTAGTGTCTCAGTGCGATGCACTTTATTGTTTCAGTGCGATGCACTCTATTGTTTCAGTGCAATGCACTTTAGTGTCTCAGTGCGATGCACTTTAGTGTCTCAGTGCGATGCACTTTAGTGTCTCAGTGCGATGCACTTTATTGTTTCAGTGCGATGCACTTTATTGTTTCAGTGCGATGCACTTTATTGTTTCAGTGCGATGCACTTTATTGTTTCAGTGCGATGCACTCTAGTGTTTCAGTGCGATGCACTCTAGTATCTCAGTGCGATGCACTCTAGTGTCTCAGTGCGATGCACTCTAGTGTCTCAGTGCGATGCACTCTAGTGTTTCAGTGCGATGCACTCTAGTGTCTCAGTGCGATGCACTCTAGTGTCTCAGTGCGATGCACTTTAGTTTTTCAGTGCGATGCACTCTAGTGTCTCAGTGCGATGCACTTTAGTGTCTCAGTGCGATGCACTCTAGTGTCTCAGTGCGATGCACTCTAGTGTCTCAATGCGATGCACTCTAGTGTCTCAGTGCGATGCACTTTAGTGTTTAAGTGCGATGCACTCTAGTGTCTCAGTGCGATGCACTTTAGTGTCTCAGTGCGATGCACTTTAGTGTTTCAGTGCGATGCACTTTAGTGTCTCAGTGCGATGCACTTTAGTGTCTCAGTGCGATGCACTTTAGTGTCTCAGTGCGATGCACTTTAGTGTTTCAGTGCGATGCACTTTAGTGTCTCAGTGCGATGCACTTTATTGTTTCAGTGCGATGCACTTTATTGTTTCAGTGCAATGCACTTTAGTGTCTCAGTGTGATGCACTTTAGTGTCTCAGTGCGATGCACTTTATTGTTTCAGTGCGATGCACTTTATTGTTTCAGTGCAATGCACTTTAGTGTCTCAGTGCGATGCACTTTAGTGTTTCAGTGTGATGCACTTTATTGTTTCAGTGCAATGCACTTTAGTGTCTCAGTGCAATGCACTTTAGTGTCTCAGTGCGATGCACTTTAGTGTTTCAGTGCGATGCACTTTAGTGTCTCAGTGCGATGCACTTTATTGTTTCAGTGCGATGCACTTTATTGTTTCAGTGCAATGCACTTTAGTGTCTCAGTGCGATGCACTTTATTGTTTCAGTGTGATGCACTTTATTGTTTCAGTGCGATGCACTTTATTGTTTCAGTGCGATGCACTTTAGTGTTTCAGTGCGATGCACTCTAGTGTCTCAGTGCGATGCACTCTAGTGTCTCAGTGCGATGCACTTTAGTGTTTCAGTACGATGCACTTTAGTGTTTCAGTGCGATGCACTCTAGTGTCTCAGTGCGATGCACTCTAGTGTCTCAGTGCGATGCACTTTATTGTCTCAGTGCGATGCACTTTAGTGTTTCAGTGCGATGCACTTTAGTGTCTCAGTGCGATGCACTTTAGTGTCTCAGTGCGATGCACTTTAGTGTTTCAGTGCGATGCACTTTAGTGTCTCAGTGCGATGCACTTTATTGTTTCAGTGCGATGCACTTTATTGTTTCAGTGCAATGCACTTTAGTGTCTCAGTGCGATGCACTTTAGTGTCTCAGTGCGATGCACTTTAGTGTTTCAGTGCGATGCACTTTAGTGTCTCAGTGCGATGCACTTTATTGTTTCAGTGCGATGCACTTTATTGTTTCAGTGCGATGCACTTTAGTGTCTCAGTGCGATGCACTTTAGTGTCTTAGTGCGATGCACTTTAGTGTTTCAGTGTGATGCACTTTAGTGTTCCAGTGCGATGCACTTTAGTGTCTTAGTGCGATGCACTTTAGTGTTTCAGTGTGATGCACTTTAGTGTTTCAGTGCAATGCACTTTAGTGTCTTAGTGCGATGCAATTTAGTGTCTTAGTGCGATGCACTTTAGTGTTTCAGTGTGATGCACTTTAGTGTTCCAGTGCGATGCACTTTAGTGTCTTAGTGCGATGCACTTCAGTGTTTCAGTGTGATGCACTTTAGTGTTCCAGTGCGATGCACTTTAGTGTCTTAGTGCGATGCACTTTAGTGTTTCAGTGTGATGTACTTTAGTGTTCCAGTGCGATGCACTTTAGTGTCTTAGTGCAATGCACTTTAGTGTTTCAGTGCGATGCACTTTAGTGTTCCAGTGCGATGCACTTTAGTGTCTTAGTGCGATGCACTTTAGTGTTTCAGTGTGATGCACTTTAGTGTTTCAGTGCAATGCACTTTAGTGTCTCAGTGCGATGCACTTTAGTGTTTCAGTGTGATGCACTTTAGTGTTCCAGTGCGATGCACTTTAGTATCTTAGTGCGATGCACTTTAGTGTTTCAGTGTGATGCACTTTAGTGTTCCAGTACGATGCACTTTAGTGTCTTAGTGCGATGCACTTTGGTGTTTCAGTGTGATGCACTTTAGTGTTCCAGTGCGATGCACTTTAGTGTCTTAGTGCGATGCAATTTGGTGTTTCAGTGCAATGCACTTTAGTATCTTAGTGCGATGCACTTTAGTGTTTCAGTGTGATGCACTTTAGTGTTCCAGTGCGATGCACTTTAGTGTCTTAGTGCGATGCACTTTAGTGTTTCAGTGTGATGTACTTTAGTGTTCCAGTGCGATGCACTTTAGTGTCTTAGTGCGATGCACTTTAGTGTTTCAGTGTGATGCACTTTAGCGTTTCAGTGCAATTCACTTTAGTGTTTCAGTGCAATGCACTTTAGTGTTTCAGTGTGATGCACTTTAGTGTTTCAGTGCAATGCACTTTAGTGTTTCAGTGCAATGCACTTTAGTGTTTCAGTGTGATGCACTTTAGTGTTTCAGTGTGATGCACTTTAGTGTTTCAGTGTGATGCACTTTAGTGTTTCAGTGCAATGCACTTTAGTGTCTCAGTGCGATGCACTTTAGTGTTTCAGTGTGATGCACTTTAGTGTTCCAGTGCGATGCACTTTAGTGTCTTAGTGCGATGCACTTTAGTGTTTCAGTGTGATGCACTTTAGTGTTCCAGTACAATGCACTTTAGTGTCTTAGTGCGATGCACTTTAGTGTTTCAGTGTGATGCACTGTAGTGTTCCAGTGCGATGCACTTTAGTGTCTTAGTGCGATGCAATTTAGTGTTTCAGTGCAATGCACTTTAGTGTCTTAGTGCGATGCACTTTAGTGTTTCAGTGTGATGCACTTTAGTGTTCCAGTGCGATGCACTTTAGTGTCTTAGTGCGATGCACTTTAGTGTTTCAGTGTGATGTACTTTAGTGTTCCAGTGCGATGCACTTTAGTGTCTTAGTGCGATGCACTTTAGTGTTTCAGTGTGATGCACTTTAGTGTTTCAGTGCAATGCACTTTAGTGTTTCAGTGCAATGCACTTTAGTGTTTCAGTGTGATGCACTTTGGTGTTTCAGTGTAATGCACTTTAGTGTTACAGTGCGATGCACTTTAGTGTTTCAGTGTGATGCACTTTAGTGTTCCAGTGCGATGCACTTTAGTGTTTCAGTGCGATGCACTTTAGTGTTTCAGTGCAATGCACTTCACTGTTTCAGTGCAATGCACTTTAGTGTGTCTAAGCATCTAAATGCTAGTTTTAGGAGACTTATCTTAAGTGCTTCGAACTGGAACTCTGAAACACTTCGAAAATCTTGATACAAATATGAAGGCAGGTCCCGCTTTTATTGAAGCTGTAATAATTGCGAGGCATGATTCAAAGTTAATATGTAACTGTAATTCCATGAAGATTTAATTTAGTATAAGTTAGACTAAAATTAAATAGTAAAACGAGGGCTAAGCTATGTTTGCATTACGATGTTTTTAAGAACATTTCTCTTTCATTCTAGCTCATAGAAAATGAAATGTTTAAGGAGTAACAATTATATAATGATTTATAATAAACGAGGTCGCTATGTATCAAGTTCATAGCATTATGCAGATAAATGTTAAATTGTCTCGCCTTTAGCATCATCCGTGAAAAAGAGTCTCAAACTGTGACGGTGTAATTTTATTGCATTATACTGTGTCTCTAAGCCCTAAGGGTTCCTTTGCCGATTATGTAGATTGCTGTTAGGTACATCTTCGAAAAGGTTGTATATTTTCATCATTTAGATGTTATTTTTCTTTTCTTTTTCCTGATATCCTTGTGAAATTATCTTACATGTTACACGATATTAATGTTAATATATAATGAACGTATATTTATATTTAATGATGGGTGATTCAAATGATACAACATAAAGAGCATTAATTAATTCTATTGATAAAGAAATTAAATATTATTTTTCATTTAAGTTATTTTGTGTAATTTATATAAATCAATTATAAAGATATCTTAACAATTATATATAAAAATGTGAGATTAATGGAAAATCAATTTTTTTTTTTTAAATATCGATATTTACAATTTGAAAATAAAAATCGCCATCTTTAGAATAAAAGGCACACGTTATAAAAATAGAACAAATTCTCACCACCGGACACGAGTGGGATGAATTCAATTTAAAAAACATATTAAAAAGAAGAGTTTCCTCGCACAAAATCTAGATTGTTCACATGGAGGCTCGGCATGAATAGCTTCGTAATTATTTCCCCTTCTGTGGTACACCGAAAAAATACCGTCCAAAAAGATATATTTAGTAAAACTGGAAGATTAAAGTTATAATGAACAAAAAGACGTATTTAGTTAAATTGAATACATATTTAGGTAACTAGAAAACGTAATTAGTAAACAAAAAGCATATTTAGTAAAATAGAAAACGAATTTAGTTGAACAAAAAACATATTTAGCACAAAAAGAAAATATATTACAATTGGTAAAGTTTCTCTTTGAAAATGTAAAGCTAGAATTCTGTCAAAAAAATAATTACACTTTCTTTGACTGTACATGTGAGAAGTTTCAGCATGAGAATGACTATAGTCGTTAGCGAGGAAGAGTAACGTAAGAGAAAACTTAGAGGCACAGCGTAGGATTTATTTATAGGACTCTGTGGCGAAGAAACTCTGTATTCAGCTTACTTGCCTGGAAGATAGATGCTTCCTGGAACTCCTATATAATTCTAGGGAAATTCATGCGTCTAATGCATGCTTAATCGAACTAGAAAACAATACATTTACCAGCATAGCAGATAGGATCCTACTTGGGCAGATCGTCTATTTTGCAGATTACGGTGAAGATGATGTGTTTTTAAGCAAATTATCGTTCAGTTTATTTGTTGAATATTACAAACAATAAGGACGATATATAGATATAATGCTTATTTCTTATTTACTTGGATTGAAGTTAAAAATGCCGATATAGAGATAAAAAAACAGAAACTTAGGTAATATTTGATCAACTAACTGGCGACTCTAACAAATAAATAAATATACATTGGCTAGAAAGAGGCGGGGCCAACACCGTTTATGAGGCGATCTCATTTAATTTTCATTGGAAATACTATATTTTCTCCTGGGAAAGCGTCTAAGCACATGTTAGCTTGATGTATAAACATTTCTACACTAATGACATATATATGCTAATTGCTAAATTCAATTTTGTGAGAGAGTGTTAAAGAGCCGCCATTAAAGGCAATTTGTGTCCCGAAATAAGAATTCCCTGGGAAGACATTATGAGCGATATTAACATCGGCAACTATGTTTCCCGAGAGTCGTGTTATTGGCTGTGCTAAACAGTCTCTATTCTTCTAACGTGTTTGTTGGATAGAAAATACATTCGATAAGATTCCTGCGTGCTTCATCCGCTGTAATGCTATGGGATTACACGCTCCTTGCTTAGTCTCAAGGATTCTCCTCCAGTCTTTGCCACTGTTATCGTGTTTCTATTGGCACATTATATATGCTATTGATTTTCTATAAACACATATATTGCTAAGCTACCCTAGCTCAGATAAGAACGCTCGTAATAATTTCAAGGAAAGGCATAAGATATTGATAAAAGTCCATAGAAAATAGCTCAGAGAGAAAGTTATGGTGGATCAGTAGGAGATATAGGTATAGTACTCCATTTTCGAAGGCCCGATCGTAATATTTGTTGGCCAAGTGTCCATATACCAGGTTCGATCTACTAGTAACTAGCTCTATTGTTCATATAGTCATGTTGTATTAGAGACATACACTTTTTTATTTTCTTCTTCATAAGTAATTTTTTTTCACGGTTCTGTAAATACTGTTTACATTTTATGATTTCCTTCCTAAATGTTCATCACGTTCTTGTTTTAAATCTTCGAAAAGAGCTCTCTTAAAAATCTCCTTATAAAAACGCCAATAGTCGACACTGAATATACTTCAGATGCCTAAGAGTCAAAATCAATAGGTCCTCGTCCTAATAGTTTGAGAATCTTCTTGATGGTAAAGTGAGTCTAAAATGCTTTGATAAGTTTCAGTCAACAAGTACATGAGCTATATTCGTCTGCTATGTAGGCCATCTTAGTGAACATTAAGTATGTCAGTAGTATCAAAGAAACGACTAAGAAACATTATAATCATACTTAAGGGCCGTACACACGTACAGTTTTTTAAATCCTTCCACCAGACTTTTTGCTAAGCTCTTCCTAATTTTTCCACGAGAATATAAGAAAAAACGATTTAATAATTATTTATTTTAGTTGGTATCCATGATACCTGCCGGTATCATGGATGCTAACTAAAATTGAATATGAATGCATGCTTTCAGATGTTTTTAAATTCTTCTCAACATAATATAGACACAATTGCGAATGGAAGTATGACGGTCACTTTTTATCAGAAGTTTATCTACTTAAGTCCACAATACAAATTCCAGGCATAAAAAGTTAGACTCTAAGAGGTTCTTGGAAAGGTTTGCAAATGAGATGAAAAGTTTGAAGAGGCTTATGTCTAAACGTCAAACGGAAATTTTCAAAACTTTCCAAAAACACTCAAACAATTTTTTCCCATCTGAGATTTTTGATGGGAGTTTTGTAATTGGAAAATAATTTTCAGATATTTAAAGGAGAGTTTAAATATATAGATCAAGAGTTTGATTATTTTAGATGAGAAACATCCAAACAAAGGAGTTATCTACTTCAAAAGGAAGAAAAAGGCGGTAGTGCCATACGAAATGCTCTCCTGAGATAAAGGCTTGCAAATAACTTGAACAATGTTCCGGCATGTGTGGGAATCAAAAACTAACAAAAAAGGGCAAGCTGCTGCTCTTCGCTGCAGCTTTCACAAACTTTATTTTGCTGGCTGTGAAAATTTGGCCAGTATGTAGGAAAGGGACGCTAGAAGAGGAATCTCTGTAAACAAGGTTTCAGATAAAACTTTTTGTCTCCAGAGTTTATTCGAATATATTGGGAATCTAGCGTATAAATTAATCGACGTATTGTTGCAGGATGTGATATATTGCTGAGAAGAATACGATTTATCGTTCTTTCGATGAACCAAATGATAAATTGTGTCTAGGAATGATTTATTTTGTATCAAATTCTATAAAATTTATTAAATTATATCCATTTTATTTTTCACACGGAAATAGATAATAACATCGATTGAAAAAAAACTATTTTGTGTTATTTGAAATTTAAAAATTTATCTCAACACTACTTCAAATTTGTATAATTTAGGTAGAATGATGTTTTGTGTATCACAATGTTTTGATAGAAGCTGTAGGATTGCAATGAAGCTGTGGGATTTCATCAACGTTGAATGTTATTTTTATATCGGAATAAAACACGTTTTCCATTCAGAATAATAATGCATATCGACAGAAGTGATTCATGATATTGTTTAAATTCACCCATTTATATACTTTCACGTTGATGAAGTTTTATAAAAAGAGTATTTCATTAAGCCTAACATCTCACTTGTTATCATTATGAGATATCAGCGTATCAAAAGAAAGAATATTCGTTGCGAAAATCTTAGCTCAATCTCAGAGAACCATCAGGTAAAACCTGAAAAGATTTTACCTGAAATGAACTACATGCTCGAATATAATTAATTCATACCAGAAAACTGAATCTATTTCCAGATGATATCTGGACTCACAGGAGCTGAATAAGTTACTCAGGTTTCCATCCATCACTCATGGCTCCCTAAAGGTAACCCGCCTTACATTTCTCTCTCCTAAATAATCATGCAAGACTAGGTCTCCTTTTCAGAAGGCAAATTCGCATGCCAACAGTCAATTGTGTGCTGTGCAGTTCCGTATAATGTTAAGGGCCGTACACACGTAGAATTTTTCAAGTCTTTCCACCAGACTTTTTTGCTAAGCTCCTCCTACTTTTTTCACAAGAATTTAAGAAAAAATGATATAATTATTATTTATTTCAGTTGGTATCCATGATACCTGCAGGTATCAGGTATACCAATTGAAATAAATAATAATTATATCATTTTTTCTTATATTCTTGTGGAGCTTAGCAAAAAGTCTGGTGGAAAGACTTAAAAGACCCTACGTGTGTACGGCCCGTTAGAGTGATGTGGATGAGTTGGGTAGTCGACACTTTATCGATATACTCATTCCGTATTCAGCATACACTCGACACTAATAATCTGGGTGTGTGTGTTGTTCATTAAGACCTGCTGCCGTTAATTGAATACCTTTGTAAATCGACTACCTCCATTATCACCTCCTGTTTCTCATGGCCTTGTCATTATTTACAGACATTTGGCACGCTCTATTTTTTCGGTGTAAAAATGCAGTGTTGTTTGATAATTTGGAAGTGTTTTGAAATTCCACAGGTGGATGGTCATGGAGTGCTACCGGAGGATGTGTTATATAAGGCGTGGGCATAAACAAACATGCTACTTTTTTACATCTACGTTATTGGTTAATTGAAGGGTTTTTTCTGCAGTCTCTCGATGTTTTTCATGCCCCAGGTATGTTAGGAAACAATTGCCAATAGGGAGATAAATTAGAAATGCTAACATTTACTTCTGTTTCCTTAAACGTTAAAAACAATTGTTATCGCTTAAAATGTTTAATTTATAGGGAACATACGGTGTATTTCACAGCCAGAGGTTCAGAAGTACTTGTGTTTTGCTAATAAAATTATTAAATATGATTTCTATTTGTTTTGCAACACGTGAAGGGAATTAATTTATTTTATAAAAATAGTTTATATACTGTATTCAACTACAGGAATAGTACTATTTAAAGTAAACACACAGTCATTACCGCGTTATACAGGGTGACCCACAAAAAAGTGTACTCATGTTTGGATTATTATTAATATCGTACACGTACAATCTAAAGCAATGACGGTTGTAGATTCTAAATCTAATTTTTAAATTTACTTCAACTCATTTTTTAGCTACTAATAAATACGATATTTATGTTAATTCTAAGATGGGTACACTTTTTTGTGGGTCCCCCTGTATAAATACACTATTTTGTAAATCAGTACCAGTTTCCTTATCATTCTCTTACTGATAGGTTTGGACGTTCTTTCAGATACTGGGAAAAAGTGCCTCGGTATATATAAGAAGTTACAGGAAAGAAGACTCCATGAGTTTGAAACTTAAAAAGTCTTTCATCGTTACAGAAGTTTGGCAAGGAGCAAAAAAGGACCTCGATAAAGAATATGCATTATCAGTTTAATTTTGGAGTTAATGTATGCAAAGAAGGATGAGTATCCGTAATGTGATTCCACTGACTTTTGACAATACCGAATAATGGAATCTAGATGAGGGAGTTTGAACATCCACTTTGAGATTTGGGTGCTTGAGAATGTATGAGACGCCATTGTTCTTGGTTTGCTACACTGTCTTTGATGTAACTGATTATGTAACGAATTGGAATAGAATACTGTCAGAAAGATGCTCAATTGCATGCTAAGGAAATTGTAAATTTGAGTGTTTGCTTCGATGTAACAAGTCGCAGAATTAGTTCTTATTTACCTGTTGAATTTGAATGTTCTAAGTATTTACATTTCCTGCTTACGATTATTAATTGAAGATCTTTAGCCTATTTTTTGTTAATAAGTATGATAATTTTATTTAAAAAACTTAGAGAGAGGATTCACATAATGTTTTGAATCATTCGATGTAACCAAATACTTGTGATGACAATTTGGAGGAAAAATTTAGATCATGAACAAATATCACAATTTAAAAATTTCTGTTTTACTGATTATGGCAATTGGTAACATCCACTATCCGAATCCTGTGAGCTTCAATAAGTGTCTGTGTACTGGAAAGTATCCCTATAAATTAGTTTTTCACACACACTTCAAAAAAACTGTTCTATTCTTGTAGTTTTACCTAAAGTTTTTTTTTCAAGGTATCGCGATTTTCTAAGATTGTCCAGACGGGTAATTTCTTTGGATAGTGAAACACTGAAATAGTCATGACACTGAATCCTCCACCCTATATATACAATGCAATTGTTTCACAGAGAATATAGGTATCCGATTTGCCGAAGTGTATTATTGCGCATTTTAGAAAGACAGCTTAGAGCACGGCAATTCAATTTGGAGAGATGGTGCGTGCGATATGCAGATGTGTTGTCTTCGAAGCAATCATCAAACTTGTAAAACTCCCACATAAATATTTATTGTAATGGCAAATCTAATCAAGAGATGAATCATAAGCAAATGATTTTGATGTTCTAGATTTTGGTGTTTTGATGATGTGAATTAAACTTTATAAATTTGATTGTGAGTTAGATTAGACATAACAGTATGAGTTGTGATGTTTATGTTATTATGATGATATGAACCATATAGAGAAACATAATTCTTTTAAACAATTAATTAATGATTAATAAAATGTTTCGTTGATTAGAATTATTCGTTCGTGGGCAAGAAAATAATAGTTATCTTGTTTCTAAAAAAATATTTTAAATGACATAGTCTCATAGCAAATTGTATCAATTATATTCCAACATTTCTTTTTCATTTTTTATACTAAAGAAGAAAGAATTTTTGGTCTAAAATAACAAATTTCAAAGGTAGAAATGCAATTTCCTTTACGGAAGCAAAAAAATATTGATTTCCAGCATACAACAAATCCCGATTGCAAAAAATATCGAAATATCCGAGTTCCACTCAATTTACCGAATTAATGCAATCTTATGATTGCGCAGTGGGTTTTTAGTATTAGTTCTGCTTCCTACCCTTTACGTGCCGCCCTGCACGTTCTCGAGATTGCCTCGTATTTGCAAAGATCCTTAGAACGCGCAGAGCATTCTTAAGATAGCGCAATTAGATGAATTTAGTTGAACATCCGTAGTAATAAAAATTCCCGACGGATGAAAATTACATGCATTTAAATTCCGAAACATAAATCTTAAGACGGATATAATTATAATACTGATATACTAAGCCCGACAATGAAATAATAATTAGTAAATTTTATTTATAATTAAAACAGCTAAGATTTTGTTCAATATTTCAATATTTAGTTTATGCTTTGCAGGTGTAAATAGGGCAATTATATAATCAAATATCGAACATTAATATTAAAAAAGTTATCAATTTCTATATTGTAATCAGTCATTGTTTTGAAAAAATTGATTAAATAATTTTTCGATTACAACAAGAAATAAAAAAAATAAGATTTTATGATTGAAATTTTAGGATATTATGAATATTAAAAAATTATCCAGATTCAGATAACTATAAAAAAAGTCAATTTTTTTACCGAAACCAAAATTGAAAGAAAATTTTGTACATAAATCTACGGAAATTAGGTTGAATATTTGAATATATCTAAAATTTCCAACCTTCTATTATTAAAATATAAGAGATACGATTTAATGAATGTTCCAATTCACAGTAACGCCATAAGTGTTATGCTACTGAATTGCATAACGTTTTACCTGAATTGGAGATGAATGTCAAATTGTTATTCAGATTCCTACTTTGAGTCAATAAATAATACAACATATTTTATTATTTGGTTTTCAAAAACAATTTTATTTTTTATTTCTAATACATTATATCTAATACTTTCAATAAATATGTTCATAATAACAATGCAGTTTGAACAACAATATATAATTAATATTATTTAACCCGTTACGACCTGCATCCATTAAAAAAAATAAAGTTTTATAAACTACTTTTAATATTTCTAGTTAGTAATAAATAGTTAATATATGTACTAATTTCAATTAATTTTTAAATATCATGAATATTTTTTTAACATGTGACGCGATAGTCACAATCTTTATTAGATTCCACACATTCAATTTATCATAGTCCTTTATTTTTTATGTAACTAATTCGTCACACAAGGTTGTAAAGCGTTTAAAAGTATTCGTATATAATTAAAAACACCCACGAAAAGACAAACACAATTAATATCAAGCGATGAAGGCTTCTATATTGATAGGCAAATTACGTAATTGATCACATTATTGCATGCACGCGAAGGTTTCATTTCAGAGTGTAAAAAATCCTCCAAAAAAAGGTCCTAGCAATTAGAGTGGAATCCTCAAATGGCCAAAATATTTGAACAAGGCAATGGCTATCAGATTATTGAAGGATTAAACCAATGTGTTGGCGGATTAAAAGAGTGATTATGAATGAAGAACAGAGTATAATCGAGATTGTGTTTTATGCTTGCGGTAATCACTTTGTTTTTCAATATATTAATTAGGTTTCGATTGATTTTGGGAGTTTCTGATTCAAGAGATGATTCATGATTAATTAATCATTGCTTGTTAAGAAGGCTTTTTGAATTCAATGAATACGTTTAGCTAATTAGATCATTTGATTATTTTGTAATTATACACGAATTTGTTCATTGCAATAAAGTTATGAAATCATATGCAATAATTCAACCAACATAAGACTATCTGTTTGATGTAACGTTCACCATGTATACTTAAATATTTTCATTTTATAAGAAGATAATACTATAATTATCGAAAAAAATGAAAACTATTTTCGTTTGGTATTTAAATATTTTATTTAATTAATTATTGAGGTAAGTAACTTGTATTACCTTTAAATTATTGCACATTTATTTTGTTTGTTTTACATATAAATGAACTTTAACACTGTAAATGATGATACTAAACATTAATATTGTAATGAACGCTCCAACATGCTTAGTGTTCTAGAAATTGTTGTCCCATTTAATACCTCATATATGCTGGAAACTAGAACAATTTTAAAGATAAATTCTATGAGTTTCTTGAAATGTTATTGGTTTCTACATTTCCTTAACAAATTTTAAGGCATTCAATGTTATAATGTACCTAGGACCTCTATAGCAGACAGTGTGTAAACCACTTCTATTAAAGGAAAATTCCAAGAACTATTGTAAAAAATATATTATGAAAATGAAAATATTTATTGAAAAACAATATAAAAGAAAATTTATACATGATTCAAGCCCTTTTATAAGTAAAAATAACGTTTCGGGCAATAACTTGTCTTTAATGGAAAATTATCGTCTTTAAAAAAATAAATATTTATATATAATAAAATAAAAATATATTTATATAATTTATATAATTCCTCTGGTACTAATATAAGTAAGAAAAATTATATGTAAGGTCAAAATTCCCTTTTTTAGAATACAAAACAAAAAATATTATATAAATATCTCATAATCTATTAAATAAATAATATAATAATAAATAATATATTCCTGCCATTCAATTTATTTATCTTGCGCAAATACTTATTCACCGCCACGTCACATTTACCATTATTTACGTCAATCATTTTATTTTTCTTCATCAAGCAATACTTTGCTAATTAGATTCTCTTATAAATCACTATGATTTACATATGAAAAGTTTTTAGCTTGTATTAAAGTAGAGCTTTAGTCTGCGATGGTGAGAATTTGTCTAACATTTTATCTTGAAATTATCACTAATTAGTATTAATAGAACATTTATGGGACTTCAAATGTAAATAAAGATCATGCAATCAAATCTATCCCAACAAGAAAATATTGGTGGTTCATAGAAAATTGAGATACAACCCACTAAACTATCGGAGAGCACTTGTGTACTCTTACATTACTTAAACATAATTGCGATTTTTTTTGGAATTTTTTTATTTAAGATAATTTTTATTTTTTGAGATAATTTTTATTTTTTTATATTTTAAGATAATTTTTTTTTCTATTGTTTAATATGCTTTCTTCACCTATATATTAAAATGGTATCATAAAATCACTCACTCTTACCCGCTAAAATTAATTCTGTTAATCTTCGATGGCCGACCATAAAATTCTCCCTGTGATATTTCCTTGGCGTGATACAATTAAAATTCTTTAATTAAAAGATAAATAATTGTCAAATAATAGGAAGAAGGAAGAGGTCCCAATTATCATTGTTATTGTAAGGACTTAATTAGTTTAATAGCCAATTAAAAGAGTTATTAAGACTTCAAATAATAACAAGTTTGAGTTAGTCTCAGTCCATGAAATACTTTGCGATTTCTTTTTAATTATTAATATTCATAACTTGGGTTGTGAAAATATGCTTTATAAATCATAGATCTTGAGGATATCATAGACGAAATGAAATGGTATCGAATACTATATACAGCTAGTTAGAACGATTCAATACTCTTTAATAACCTGCTAATCCATCATAGCTAGATGCCGTTTCAATCAATTAATTATAAAGTTAAGTATCGTTAATCTATCTTCATCACTTTCTTCATTATCTATAATCATGATTAGTAAGATACAAAGATGGATTATCATCTATTTACATGTGATAATAAAGAAGGGTAAAGATTAGTAATATTGTTTGTACATCTAAGTTAAACAATCTCATATCAAAGGGAAGATGCAATTAATATAACGCCATGTAATACCTCCTTTTTATCAATGCTTTTAATTATAACATTGGCATTATATTAGATAAATTACTCTCATTATAATTGATGTCTGTATGGATGCTTCTTATTTATCTGGAAGTATAAACTGCTTCTACCTCATCAGGAAGTATAATATATCAATCATATTTCACTTTAAAAAAAGAAGATCGGAAAATGACTCCGTATCAACGGCAATATCGTGATAAAGTGATCTAAGCAATAATAAATCAAAGCAATGAAAGAACTATGATGAATAATATATAGTAATCCATCATATTTGAATCGTCAATCAATAATATTGTAAAATTTGCAGCTATATTGTTTTTTTTTTCAGTAGCAATTCAAGGCTATATGCGATACATAAATTAAACAGAATCAGTGAATATCACTTCAATTGCCTTTATTAAATACCTATGCCCGCTTGCGGATATTCAAGGAACATCTTACCAACTATCTATCTCCTACATTCCCTTCGGATATTCAGGGAATATACTTTGAACTGTCTATCTCCTGAACCTTCCATGCATATTTTTAGGGAATTTACTTCTAATGATCTATATCCTAAACCTTCCCTGCAGATATTCAGTGGATATCCCACAACTGAACTATACCTTCCCTGCGGATAATAAGGGAATATTTCACTATCTCAATATCTCCTAAACCTTCCATACGGATATTCAGTTGATATCCCACAACTGAACTATACCTTCCCTGCGGAAAATAAGGGAATATCTCACTATCTCAATATCTCCTAAACCTTCCATACGGATATTCAGGGAATATCTTTCCAACTATCTATCTTCTCTATTATCCTTGTGGATATTCAGGGAATACCTGAACAGCTAGGTACATCTATTGCCTCCTAACCTTCCAACCAGACATTCAGGGAATATCCCACAACTGCACTACCTTCCCTGCGGATATTAAGGGAATATATATCGCCATTCTTCAAACATGAAAGACTCGATTCCATTATTTATAATATGATAAAGGAACGAAGCAAGCCACTCGTATATTTCATGGTGATCAAGTTACAGGAAGAGTAGTACAGATATTGTAATCCTCAAAGACTTTCATCTGATATTGGGGAGAGGAAAAGTCATGATAATGGGAGTGTGAGATTTGAATTTGAAATGATACTTAATTAGGCCTTTACTTTAGTTTTTGGATAATCCTAACCTTGAAAAGTTTATATGGATTTGAAATTTATAATCTAGAACGGAAAAGAAAAAGAATTTCAATTTTATTTATTTTAACATAGTGTCATAATAAATCAAACTTATATTAATTGTTTGTTTGTTTCTGTATGTAAAATGAGCTGACAAAAATATTCGATATCACTAAGTACCATTTTTCTGATATATTTACATTAATAATTACAATGAGAAAATGAAGTAATAAAAATATAAATAGTTAATGGGAAAATAAAAGATCATCTCAGGATTTTAAATAATACGTTCCAAATATAACCTACACCTACACACAATTCTCTCATTTTGTGATTCAGTGGTCTAAGTATTCGAATCAGACAAATACAAGCCAAAGGTAATTAGAATGAAATTGAACATTCGTAATCTTTTATCGGATATTCCTAGTGAAAGAACACTATTAATAATTAATATTTGGAATTAGGATATATTACGATAAAATGGAACATCAAAATATACCATAATTGACATGATAGACAATCTACTGATTATAATTACCTTTTGCGGATTGGTGAATGCCTTTCTATTTAATTCTTTATCTACCTCCCACTTCATCTAAATCTTCCCTTTCTTATCCATTTCCCACTTCATTTAAATTCATCACGAACTCGAGCACTGTCGGATAAGGGCGAATATTTGGCTTCGGAGTCAATTTATTTGAACGTTATTACTTCATTCGAACTCTTTATCAATTAGTCGGAATAATTTAGATTCATGTTATTTAAACTTAGAGGTTTGGTTTGGCCATAATGTTCCTTCTTCAAAAATCATAATTTCCTCACCGATTAATCGAATAAGAGCCAAACAAAAGATCTTGTATTTTATATTTACGGGAAATTAAAGTATTTAATTATTTGTAATTCATTTCAGATAGAATATGGTCAACAAATTGTTGAACATTAATATAATGCTATATTAATTGAAAACCTTTTTATATGCTATATGGATCGGTAATGGATTAAATATAATTTGTCTCTAAATTACATACATGAGTAAAAAATAGTTAAAGAGAAATGGTATGATTATTTAACTGTTATATAGAATATTCTCGAAACCAACTGAATATATTAGTATTCGGTCCTTTAACTTAGTTAAATAGTTAATTCAAAAATGCAAGTGAATGGATATCAAAGCCATTCATTCATCCTAACCACAAATATCAGGGCATTTAATATTCATTTGGCCATTTGAAATTGGTGTTTGGTGGCGGGGCGGCATTCAACTCGTTTCTGTATGCATGAACCGGCAGACTTTTCCACCCGTTAACTGCGGCCAATAATGGCAGATTATGGAGGTATCTCGTAAATAGAGAGCTTTATTACCCTTTGGGTGTGTCTCGATGTTAGAGACCTCCCTCCAGTCTTGGCTAACGTCATGCATGTGAGCCCGACCGGAAAATGGCTATTTTGGAGATAGAAATTGAGGAAGGTTGAAAGCAGTATCAAAGTTGTTGTTACATAAGTAGTTCATAATAAAGGTCAGATTGATTCATGTACCCACTGTCCAAGTACTGCAAGTGTCCAAGTGTCTCGTTACCCCAAGTTTGTTTTATTTTTATCGTGAAAGGCGAGAGCGAATTTATTTTCACAACTTTGATGAACTATTTTAGCCAATATATTGCGTCATTATGTAGCATTTATGAATTATCCTCTAGCTGATTATTCCACAAATTCACAAATATTCCCTAGCATAATCCAGAAGAAAATTCTGCAGACATACCTACCACATTGCGCAGGGGAATACAGGAATAGCAACGAGTCTATCTACATTGAACTCGATAATACTGTTTAGAAATAAAATCTCTTGCGCTAAATTATTAACGTACGCCATCTTAGGGGAAGGAATAATTCCTCTGATTTGATCTTTCAGTAGTTTGGTATTAATTAATGTTCTATAAGGATACATTAGAGAGAATTAATATAGGGAAGGACTTCCTTATATATCAGCGTTAACGACAGGTAGGAGGAAGGGTTTAGCTCTTTTGGGACATGTGATCAGAGCCAAATGTATCCGCTTCTAGTTGATTGAAAAGTTAATCAGATCGTCCTATTTTGATTGAATTAAACTCTAATGCTACCGAAAGGTTAATTCGATTCGTATATTTAGTGTACGAATGAAGTGTATGTTCAAAGAGAATATTATGATGGACCGAAAAGGATTGAGAAGCATTTTCTTTTAATCTTTGGTAACATTGCTACCATTTTCTATTTCTTTTTGTAATTTTGATCTAATTGTTCTACTAGATCATCCTCCTGTTAATCTAATCATTCTACTAGATCATCCTTTGTTAATCTAATCGTTCTACTAGATCATTCCCTTCTGTTGATTTAATCATTCTACTAGATCATCCTCTGTTGATCTAATCGTTCTACTAGATCATCCTCTCCTGTTGATCTAATGGTTCAGGTAGATCAAACAAGATTAGAGTAAACAGAGTTCTCTTTCATGAGTCATTCCTGGGGTAGGTTAAAGCAACTTGTTTTCCCCTTCGGTAATAAAGCGCTCGGCATACAAACAAAAGCATCATTATTATTTGCCTTCTAATTAGCAACTATATGCGACAGTTGTTGACAATGCAGTTGAGTTTTATTGACATGGAATGTTTGCTGGCAGTGTTGTCTAATGAAATCCCAATGAGCCTACCAATTGCAACGGCTTATCGCTGCTGAAATATCATATTGTCTTCCTTAGCTCTTCCTTT
>CANNZV010005284.1:0-28964 GCA_947561585.1 Caprella mutica | reverse complement strand
TTGAATAACCTAATTCATTTTTTGTCTCTCCTGTAACACCAAATGAAATTATTAATATTGTCCGTGCTCTTAAGAATACAACTTATGGCCTTTATAGCATATCGACCAAGATTTTCAAAATTGTTATTCAATATTTGGCATTACCTCTATCTAGTATAAATAATGGTTCCATTGAACAAGGTATTTTTCCTGATATTTTGAAACGGGTCAAGTGTCACTCCTATTTTTAAATCGGGTTCAGAAAAGGAAATGAAAAATTATCGGCCAATATCTGTCTTGCCTCTTCTTAGTAAAGTCTTCGAGAGGTGCATATATTCTAGACTCATGAATTATTTTTCCATAAATACTATATTGAACGGTGCCCAGTTTGGATTTCGTAAAAACATGAGTACCATAGATGCCCTACTGAATGTTATTAACCATATTTATAAGCAATTAAATGAGAAAAGGCATACTTTTGGTGTATCACTTGACTTCTCTAAAGCTTTTGATACTGTTTCACTTGATATTCTACTTGGTAAATTGTTTAAGTATGGAGTACATGGACAGACACTTGCCTTGTTCAGAAGTTATCTTGAAGATAAGTCTCAGAGAGTGAGAGTTAGAGGTGTTTTTTCTGCATCTAAGGTTGTTAAGTGTGGTATACCTAAGGGTAGTATTCTCGGCCCAATTTTATTCTCGATCTATATTAATGACCTACCTTATGTTGGCATTTCTGCCAAGTTTACACTATTATCTGATGATGCTACGCTGACATTTAGTGATCGTGCCTATGACGACATGGTAGATGGGGCGAGTTCTAATCTTTTACTTGTTCATAACTGGACACTTAATAATCGCCTGATGCTTAATACGGAAAAGACCTCTTCAATATTATTCACTAATCGCTCTAATGCTATAACTCACTCTCTGATTAGCCTTGATAATGTATCTCTATCTTTTGTTGATCATATTAGGTTTTTGGGTGTATACGTTGATAGTAAACTTAATTTTTCAGTGCATATCAAGTCTCTAACAACTAAGTTAGCTAAAATTTGTAGTGCACCCGAAAATATCATAATAAACCTTTATTATTTCTTAGTCTATCCACATCTTATATATGGAGTAATTTTATGGGGTGATTCTGCTGATGTTTACTTGGAACCTTTGAACTTGATCCATAAGAGAATTGTAAGAATTATTACTCATTCTTATTATTTGGATCATACAGCACCTATTTTTATAAAACAAAAAATTTACGCATCAGAGACATTTACTGATATTTTGTAGGAATATATATGTTTAAACATGAAATGTCCAATTATATTACATATCCATCCCATGCTTATAATAATAGATACTGTATTAATGCTTTCCTAATTCTTTTCAACGACTTTCCCAATGTAGTAAATTTCTTCCTTGTATCGGACCAAAGATTTGAAATTTGATGCCTACATCAATCCGTAATTCTACTAATCTTGTAACCTTTAAATCTAAGTATAGAGAGCATTTGGTGAGTTCATATTTGTCTGATTGAATAATATTTTATTTGTTTAGGTTTTCCTATCTAACCTAGTCAGTTTGGTACAGCAATGAATCTTAACGAATATCTGCCTGAAAAGGTTTTTCCTTCATATAGGCTTGATAAACTATAGATTAAAAATTGTTTGTTTTTAACTACATTTTATGGGTAAAAATGTCACCTGTTTTGTAATTGCTTTGTAACTTGTTTTTTTTTTCAATAAAGATTGTTGTTATTATTATTATTATTAATTGACGGCTATATAATGTACATTGTGGAAGTGCTCTACTAGTTTCTGGACCGGTTATGGAAATGTTCAACAAGAGTCATATTGGGAGCAAAGGCAAACCTTGTTCCAACTCTCTATCAATACATTCTTTAAAACACATTACAATAAGACTCAAGTTACTTTGCACTTCGTTATATCTCTCTCAGTTGTGATCTATCTGTATAAAATTGCCAGATTTTCTACATAAAAGTGATAGGCAACTTCAAATATTGTTTAAAAATACATATTTTAATCAATTCATTTCTTCACATAGAAACCAAGAATATTTTACTGCAAATTAATCAATATATTTCTTAACGTATGAACATAGAATATTTTGATAATGTTTAATTGAGGTTTTAGGATAATTTACGCATTCTTAGGGTAATACTGGAGTAGAAAAATTAACACTTGTGGCAGCCCTGCTGACTCTATATACTGTGCTTGCCAGAGCTGGGCGCACGAACCTTTTTTAGGTTCCGAACCCGAATCTTCGTCGATTTTGGGTTAAGAACCTCCGTATAACGAACCCAATTTTGAAAAGTTTGGTACGAACATTTGTTCCGAACCAAACATTTAGTCCGAACAATTTGTATGCTAACCTCGGATTTTTTAGGTACATATTTTATATCTAAAAAAAAAAGTGAACTACTGTCTACACATTTATATAGTCAGCCCTATTACAAACTTATGCTTCCAAGGCTATTAGGGCAACTTCTATAAAAAAAATAGTTTTTTTAACATGATACTAATTATTTACATATAAATATTATTATTAACCGTAATGAGTGTGACTGTCAGAAACAACGAGAAGGTTTGACTCTATGTTAAAAAACCGCATGTCTTATTTATAAACCTACGTTACTGTATTTTTACAAGTTGTTAGTATATGTACTAAACTAATGTGTACCAAATTTCAAGTAAAAATACCGAATATATAAGGAGAAAAAATACATAGGTGTATAAGAGATTGGCAACTGAGTGCGCTGAGAATGATTTAAATTTAAAGGAATGACAAGAAATATATAAAGTTATCTAAAAAAGATGTGCCTAGAAAACAAACGTCAAATTCATTTGGGTTAATATAATAAATCTATAATAATAATTATACTGTGACTTCACGATCACATGACTACATTATAGAGGAGTTGCACTGGTAGAACTGCTGTTTCATGAAATAGCAACTAATTTAGTGAATTTACTAAATAGAAATAAGAGATTCATAGAAAACTTACGAATATTTGTGGTACACTAACCTAAATACGTTCACTATAGAGGTAAGTTCGCTATACTGGATTTTACTATTCAGCATGATTCACTATACAGGAGTTCACTATAAAGGAGTTCCACTGTACTTACTACTTGATAAGTTAGTAGTATTGAGTATGAGCATTAAGTATCTTTATAGGTCTCCTCCAGTCCCCACTCCAATACGTAATTTAGGTTGTTAATCTGAATTTTCTTCTGAACTCCGAATTTCATGCAAAGAAAAATTAAGACCAACACTGTCGTCATAACAATGCAAGACAATATGTAATCCATTTAAAGTATCCAAGTATCTAATTAAGTAATTTTTAAGTTTTTACTATTGGTTTACAAATTTTCATTTATATTACAACATTTTTAATTAATCCGATCTAGAGAACTGATAATAAAATAACATTTTGCATTTTATTTGAATATGAAAGTACTATAGATACTGTATTATGGTATATTCCTATACTCTATTTGCTTAACTTTTTCTTCTATTCAATTACTATATTAGAAAGGTCAGACAGTGAAGATTACTGTGAATATTTCTCAAAGTAATATTATAACTTATATATAATATTATAACACATATATAAATTATAATCAATTCAATTTAAAAGCGAATAGCCGAATACTTGATCTTAAATTATCTGTTCAGCCTACCTACTTAGCCGTCAAAAGTTTGCTCATTAGAGTTATTTAAATATTTTTTCTTTTAAAAACCTTCATTTGATATTTACTCATACATTAGTAAAATCAAAAGAAAAAATTATCATTCAAAATAAAAGTAACAAGCTAAGACAAAAAGCAAATATTTATAAGATGTTATTGTAAGAAGCTGGGTTATTCTCGCACATATTTGATAGTTACAGTTAACTGATTATATTGAGATATTCACCCTTATGTACTGAAACACACTCTTGCATCTAATGCCTGGGAAGATCTCTGATATATTCCTAATATTATTACAGATTTGAATAAATGCTCATAATATGAGTATCTTACCATTTATCACCTTTGTTTTTGTCTAATCGTATGTATTTATGCGAAAAATTAAACGAATGAAAGGTCAGCTTTAAAATCGGTCTTGAATTTAAGTTATTATTATTTTTCCAAGAGGACTGGTTAGCCAACGGCTAAGTTACTAGGGGTAGGGTGTTATGTAATGTTATCTTATATATACGTTTATAACCTAACCTATAGTTCTACATATTTCAAGCAATTTTCAATTGAGATTTGATGGAACATAAACCGTTATTAAAGAATTAAGATTATTATAAAACTTACCGCTAGTCAGGAAAGAATGAATAACGTAACAGAAGAAGAGCGGTGAGATATGCATGTACTTCGCTTCAGTGTTAAGCAGAAACCTATGTATAAATTAGTAGCCAAGAGGCAGTCCGTAGGTGTACGGTACATGTTCAGAACGTAAGATAATTAAATGAACAAGTCAGTTTTCCCCGGGTACGGAGGTTCGGACTTGTGAAAAAGACGTTCCGAACTCTGAAGTCCGAACCATTTTTGAAGAGGTTCCGAATCCGAATGTCCGAACCCATTTTCCAGTCCGAACCGGTTCGCGAACATTTTTGCGGAACGCCCACCTCTGGTGCTTGCACTTCAGTGTTACTTACTCGTGTGCTATGGTGCCATTACCTGATGAATATGTCAGTAAAAATATTAGTTCTGTTGTTATTTCTAACAGTATTATCTTCATTTTCTACATTTGTATGCGACATTTTTTTCAGTTCGCTAAGCGATATTTTCTAAGAAAATTCACATAATAAATCAATTATCATTCATATGTCCATTATTGTCCATAAGAGAAAGAATCGTAATAATCCAATGGTCTGTAACTACACAGCTCACAAAAATTACTGTAAAGTCTGCTACAGATATACCCTACCTGTGTACCATACATATGTAATATTAACTTCAGAAGTTATATCATAACATATATATAATCAAACAGTTTGACAACAAATTAATAAAACTCTAATAGTATCATTGAACAATTTCAGTAGACGCATTTGCGCGCTCAATTATATTTGTAAAACTATTATGTAAATATTAGTTGTGACATGGATGATTCAAAACAAAGACAACCGTGTGTTTGGATGCTGCTATTTTCCAAACTATAAAAACCATTTTTTAATGTTTTATTTTATCTTGAAGATAATCTTTTTCTCTAATAAATCATGAATTTCATTTATATTTGTGTCACCGAACAATGGTGTGACATCAGTTTCAGTAAAGACGGTCAAAAATATAGTCCCGCAGAAAAAGTTTATGAAATAGAAAAAAATTCTTTTCAATATATGTACCTTTCAAACAACAATAAAATACATGAACATAAAATTAAATTTATTCTGCTATCAAGTTTAAAACCATATTATTCCATTATAAGTTTTAATCTCCATGTCTTTCCGTCATTCAATTATGTTAAAAAACTTGCACAGAAAGAAGTCACCAGTTTGCTGGATTGTGCGGAGACGGCGTTATCATTAGACCCATTTTTTCAGATGTAAATGTGAACGGAGAATTTTTTTTAAATGTTGTTCATAATTTTTATATTCTGCATCTAAGAGAGGAATTTGGTGAGATTTAACTGACTATGGTGAGCTCAATATAGAGCTCCTTTTCATCTCCACATTAACGTTCGTGATCGCCCGAGTGAAGTGTTCCATCAACGAGTGATAGGACTTAGACAGGTACTGAGTGGCCCGCCAGATCTCCAGATATAATGTGTCCTTTTCCTTTGTGGTTACTTAAAAAAGTAAGGTATTCACCAGAGCTGCGCGATGTTTTCGTAAATTAAAGAACAATCTAATTTGAAAGGGAAATCGAATGATTATCAGCAGTTCTGTAATGGAAATGAGAGCAAGAACAAAATTGTGTACCGAGATGAACGGAAGGTGTTGAAATTTTAGTTAAATGTATTACACACTCGTTATATGTTTAATATTAATTTCCTGTTAGACTAGCTCAGCTATATTAAATTACCTATTGTTTCAATAACCATGTATTACTTTTAATGAGAAACGGACGTAAGGTCTAAAGTCGATCACACTTCCGTCGAGGGTTAAATACCCCTGCTTGTAGTTTCTGAAGGCAGTCTGTCTTTAACATTACTCAGAGAGAGATATGATTCACTCATCTCTCTATATAGACTTCTAATTGTATAACATATTTACTCTTTAAATAAACTCTATGTCTTAACGTTGTTAACCCACTGTTATTTAACCTAATTCTAACAGGTTATGGGCCCAGTGAACGATAAGAATTTATAAATCAAATTATGTTTAAAACAAATTAGAAGTTTATAACAGTAATAAATATAAAAACGAAGTGCAGTGAAAAAAGTGTTAAAAGATATGAAACTTATACGCTCGAACGCTTGTGTAATCATATCGTGTTAACGCGCTAATGAGGTCAATTAAAATGATTGCTCTAGCGAAAAATGTACTTGTTTTATAAATATAATTATTTAGTATTTGAGCGGAAGAGGTGTCAAGAGAGGCCACAAATTACCTTTAAATCTGTGACCTTATCCTTTGGTAAACAGTCTTTCAACAAAAGGTTCTTGCGAACTAAGACTTGTGTTGCTGTTCCAATTAAATATTAATAATTATATTCAGTGAAGTTATTCTTATGAATTAGAATAATTTTAAAACATCAAATTCAGTTAAACAGTAAATCAATTTAACTGCTGTGGGTGTTTATGTTTGTTAAAGTATTGAATGATAATAAATACTTTCAACAAAAGGTTCTTGCGAACTAAGACTTGTGTTGCTGTTCCAATTGAATATTAATAATTATATTCAGTTATTCTTATGAATTAGAATAATGTTAAAACATCAATTCAGTTAAACAGTAAATCAATTTAATTGCATTGGTTGTTTATGTTTGTTAAGTATTGAACGATAATAAATACTTTGAAAACATGTCTTCAAATAAGTTACAGGGGATTGTTCCCCTAGACGGAAATAATTACCCTACATGGAGGATACAAATGAAGATGTATCTCTTACGAGAGAAACTGATGGATTTTGCTGATGGATCTAAACCAGTTCCAATTGATTCAGCTTCAACTGAGGTGAAGAATGCCTATGCTAATAATTATAATAAGGCTCTGGCAGTTATAGTACTATCTATTTCACCGGATCAATTGTACTTAGTTGGACAAATGACGGATCCACACGCTGTCTGGACCACCCTTCAAGAAACGTTTCAAAAAAACACGTGGGCGAACAAATTTCGACTGAAGAAAAAGCTCTACAATTTAAAATTGAAGTCTCCTGAACTACTCGACTTTCATTTGAAGGAACTAACTGAAGTTTTTCAAGAGCTTGCATTGTTAAATCAAGTGATCAGTGAAGAGGATAAAGTTATTTGTCTTCTGTCATCACTACCAGGGCCGTTTGAAGTGCTTGTCACTGCACTTGAAGCTCAGACAGACATCCCTAACTGGATTACCGTAGCTGACACACTCCGGAGAGAAGCTGAAAAGTTGAGTATTAAATCCAATAATGCATTGGCATTATCCAATACTCAGAATTATGCTGGAGTAAATAAACAGTCCATCATTTGTCATTTTTGCAAAAAGATGGGACACCTGAAAAAAGACTGCTTTAAATTTAAACGATCTTCTCAAACTAACAGAACTCAAAACCAGCCAAATGTTGTAAATGTAAGTCATATAGAACTAAATCACACAATGTATGCTAATGATATCGCTCTTTGTAACAAATATGCCGACAGTAATATTTGGATAATAGATTCAGGCTCTTCATCACACATGAGTGGTGATAAAAATTTATGTAAAGATTTTGCAAATATTAGCAAACCTATCAATGTTAAAGTAGGAAATGGAGATGTCTTACAAGCTATTTCACTAGGAAATGTTTCTGTTATTGTGAATATACCAGGTGGTGGAAGTAGAACATGTAAAATAAATGATGTACTATATGTGCCAAATCTAGCTTTTAATCTACTATCAGTGTCTAAAATGACAAGTAATAATAAATCTATTACTTTTGAAGATGATAAATGTAAAATTTTGAACGAAAATAAAGAGTTAATGGCTGAGGCTAACTGTGTTGGTAAACTCTATTATCTTAATACTTTAGTTCATAAAGCTGCAGTAACTGTTGATCAAAATGAAGTGAACATTCTATGGCACAGAAGGCTCGGTCATATAGGTAAAGATAACTTGACTAAAATGATCCGAACTAAATCAGTTAATGGTCTGGATAGTAAATTAAAAGCTATAGAAGGCGTGTGTGAACACTGCTGTAATGGGAAAATGCATAAAATACCTTTTTCTACAAGCATTAAGAAAAATTGTAAACCTCTGGATTTAATCCACACAGATGTCTGTGGGAAAATTACTCCCACTTCCAGGGGTAATAATTCATATTTTCTGACCTTTATTGATCATGCTACTCGATACTCCTGGATATATGTTATTGCACATAAGAGTGATGTGTTTCAGAAGTTTTTGGAATGGAAAGCTATGGTTGAAAATATTTATGAAAGGAAAATTAAAACCTTGCAGTCAGATAATGGAGGAGAATATACCTCAAATAAGCTTGAATCATATTTACTAAATGAAGGTATCATTCACCAGAAATCTATTCCTAAAACTCCTGAACAAAATGGGTTAGCTGAAAGATTTAATAGAACTATTATGGAAAAAGTTAGATGTATGTTATCTGATTCAGGAATTGATAAGGAATTCTGGGGTGAAGCACTATATACTGCAAATTATCTAAATAATAGATGCATTAATTCATTTTTAGTAAATAAAACTCCATATGAAGCTTTAAATCTTAGAAAACCCAACATCGGTCATATAAAAGTTTTTGGATGCACAGGGTACGCACATATTTCTCGAGAGGAAAGATCAAAGTTAGAAAATAAAGCTACCAAATGTCTGTTTATTGGCTATGGCACAGTTACTAAAGGGTATAAGATGTATGATGTTGAATCTAAAAGAATCTTCTTTTCCAGGAATGTAACCTTTGATGAATCAATTTCATCTAAGATTGAGAGCCCTCAACTGAGTGAGACTCCTACCTCTCCACTGGTGTTCCACTCAGAAGATTCAGAACCTGCTGGACCAGAGAATCAACCTTCTGACGATAACCCTCCAATAATCCTCCCTGAGGCGCAACCTGTACCAGCTATCAGTCCTAATGAGGATCTTAGACGATCGTCTAGAACTCGTAGAGCTCCTATTAGATATGGTAGTTGGGAGTATGATCATTTTGAGGAGGAGGAGGAGGGTTTATTAGTCAATGGGAATATCAATATCGAACCTAGGTCGGTATCTGAGGCTCTTAATAGCGGTTCTGAATCCTCTAAATGGAAACATGCCATGGAGAGGGAATTAAATGCTTTTGAGAAACATCAAGTTTTTGAACTCGTAAAACCTACCTCAGATTTAAATATAATTAAATCTAAATGGGTGTTTAAAAGAAAAAAGGGATCTGATGGTAGAGTGGTTTCATATAAAGCTAGATTAGTCGCTCAGGGTTTTTTACAGAGACCTGGAATCGACTATGATGAAATTTTTGCTCCTGTAGTGAGATTTGAATCGGTGCGAACCATGTTATCTTTAGCAGCTAATCAAAAATTATTTGTACATCACTTGGATGTCAATTCTGCCTTTTTTAATGGGGATCTTAAAGAAAATGTTTATATTAGACAGCCTCCTGGCTATGCTATTCCAGGAAAAGAAGATTTAGTATGTAAACTTAATAAATCTATGTATGGATTAAAACAATCACCCAAATGTTGGAATGATGCGTTGGATACATATCTTAAATCCTTAGGCTTTATTCAGTCCTCTTGTGACTCTTGTATATATGTTAAATTAATCAATAACTCTCCATGCTTCATTTCTGTGTATGTAGATGATATTATTGTAGCATGTAAGAACTATGATGATCTGACTAAAATCAAGATTGATTTAAGTGCTAAATTTGAGATGAAAGACTTAGGAAAATTATCCTATTTCTTAGGAATAAAAATCGTACAAGACGAAAATAAAATAGCCCTAAATCAATCTTCATTTGTCAACGAGTTATTAGATAGATTTGAATTCAATAATTGCAAACCTATTTCAACCCCTGCTGATGTTAATTCCCATTTGGAACCAACTACTGATGAGTGTGAACTAGTAGACAAAACTAAATATCAATCAGCTGTAGGTGCCTTACTGTATCTATCTACTAAAACTAGGCCTGACATAACTTATGCAGTTGGAAATGTCTCTAAATTTTGTTCCAATCCAAACACTAAGCACTGGTCTGCAATTAAGAGAATATTTAGATACCTAAAAGGCACACCGGATCTTGGCATTACATATGGTAATGAAGATTCTGAGTTGATAGGTTATTCTGATGCCGACTGGGCAGGAAACAGAGTTGATAGGAAAAGTACTTCTGGCCAATGCTTTATGTTAAATAATTCCATTATTTCTTGGCGCTCTGTGAAACAGTCATGTGTTGCTTTATCAACAGCTGAAGCTGAATATGTTTCCCTCTCTGGAGCCTCCCAAGAAGCTGTATTTCTAAATAAATTACTATTAGATCTTAAAGTACCAAATAAGAATCCTATAGTTTTGTTTGAGGATAATCAGTCAGCTATTTGTATTGCTAAAAATGCAAAAAATCATCCTAGATCGAAACACATTGATATTAAATTTCATTACATTAGAGATCTTGTTGCTTCAAACACAATTAAACTTGTGTATTGCCCCAGTGAAACTATGCTTGCTGACATATTCACTAAACCGTTGCCTATTGATAGATTTACCAAATTAGTTGAATTAATAGGCATGAAAAATATATAATGTCGTGTGAGGAGGAGTGTTGAAATTTTAGTTAAATGTATTACACACTCGTTATATGTTTAATATTAATTTCCTGTTAGACTAGCTCAGCTATATTAAATTACCTATTGTTTCAATAACCATGTATTACTTTTGATGAGAAACGGACGTAAGGTCTAAAGTCGATCACACTTCCGTCGAGGGTTAAATACCCCTGCTTGTAGTTTCTGAAGGCAGTCTGTCTTTAACATTACTCAGAGAGAGATATGATTCACTCATCTCTCTATATAGACTTCTAATTGTATAACATATTTACTCTTTAAATAAACTCTATGTCTTAACGTTGTTAACCCACTGTTATTTAACCTAATTCTAACAGAAGGTACATGGAAGGACATGGAGATTAAATATAATAATACAATTTTTTATAATATGTTTTTAAACTTGTTAGCAGCATAAATTATATCCTTATGTTCATGTTATAATCGCTGTTTGAAAGGAATATTGGATTTTTTTTTTATTTTACAAATTTTTCCGACGGGATATTATTTTCGACCAGCTTAATTGAAATTGATGCCACACAATTATTATTCAATATCACAAATTTTAATGAATTTACTAATTAATAAAGAAAGAGATTATCTGCAAGATGTAAGGAAATATTAAAAATTGGCTCTTATAGTTCATAAAATATTACCATCCAAAACCCGGTTACCTGTTTTAATCACCCTGTACATCAAATATACAGAAAATGATCACCCTTTTATTTTTTGAATACAAGGAAAATTAATAAACCAAGAGTATTAAGACATAATATACTAATGAAAAAATTTATTTCATATTCTTTAAAATATAAAATATTTTTTAGATAATTCTCACAGTTCACTAGACAGTGTCATGACCGGAGATATACTATACTACAATATGATGAACCACTCTCGCCAATTCTTATTTCAAAAACTGAATCGTTCTACCACTTAAGTTTAAAAGTGGCTATATACTAGTTGTTGGTTATTGTCAATTCAATTTTCGATATCTTTCACTAAATCACAGTGCAAGTTGCACACTCTTCTTCTTTTGTAAAACTGAAGACAAATAGAAGATCATGATGTCACACTAAACACTAAACTTTACTTTCATGCAGCTAGGGCAAAGGTTTACTTTAATAATTTTTTGGTTCCCTTAGCTTAAGGCACATATTTGTGTTACAAAGCAAAAAACATATACAGGAATTGAAAGAAGACTAAATTAGCCCTATTGAGATTGCTATTAGTAACTTTTTCCAGATATCCTGAAAAAGGTGATTGGAAAAATCTTTAAAATACGTAACATTTTCCAGCTAAATATGACAATTATTTAAAGGATATCATTTTAATGTCAAATGAAGAAAAAACTTCCAAATTGTATTCTTTTCAATAAATTATGTCTTAATACTAATTAGTTTTTCTAGCATTCACAAATTAAATGATCGGATGTTTCCTAATATATATTATGTTTTTGTTTCATTTTTTTCAAAAACTTGCACGATTCTATGTAAGTCAGAAGACTTATTAATAGCAATAATTAATTATACGACAACTTAGTTCTCGATTATACTGTTTGACTATAGTAAAATCAAACTGATCTTAACCAGTTCTATAATGTTCATAAGGTACATGATTACTGAATATTCTAATAAATAATCAATTAAATTCCTTTATAATAATCGTTAATCTCCACAATGAGTATTTTCTGCTACATCTAACGACAATTAATATCTGTACAAGGTAAGAGGATACGCACCACATGGATGCAATTGTATAAGGTAAGAGGATACGCACCGAATGTATGCAACTGTATAAGGTGAGAGGATACTCACTAAATGGATGCAACTGTATAAGGTAAGAGGATACGCACCAAATGGATGCAACTGTATAAGGTAAGAGGATGCGCACCAAATGGATGCAACTGTATAAGGTGAGAGGATACGCACCAAATGGATGCAACTGTATAAGGTAAGAGGATGCGCACCAAATGGATGCAACTGTATAAGGTAAGAGGATACGCACCAAATGGATGCAACTGTAAAGGTAAGAGGATACGCACCAAATGGATGCAACTGTATAAGGTAAGAGGATACGCACCAAATGGATGCAACTGTAAAGGTAAGAGGATACGCACCAAATGGATGCAACTGTATAAGGTAAGAGGATACCCACCAAATGGATGCAACTGTATAAGGTAAGAGGATACGCACCAAATTGATGCAACTGTGTAAGGTAAGAGGATACGCACCAAATGGATGCAACTGTATAAGGTAAGAGGATACACACCTAATGGATGCAACTGTATAAGGTAAGAGGATACGCACCAATTTGATGCAAGATGCTTGATGACGATGAATTAGTTTATGTGAGAAGATTGTATTTATTATATATTAGCTATGAATGAATTAGTGGGAAGAAGTTTCTCTCGTATTCATTTTCTCGTTGAAATAATATTATAAAGGGAGAAGGGACAATTAAATTATTTTAGTGAAACTACCTACATTTCTGATGTTGTATAATGCTGAATACTTTTTAGATTAAATAAATAACCATGCACTATAACTATAGTTAGCTATTTATGGAATATAATTTCCGTACCTATATATGTACCTACCTTTTATTTCTGGAATATTCTAATGGACATCTATAATAATACAATACTTTTATTCCTATTTTATTTAACATTTAAAGACATTAATAATTGTATGTGGTTCTTCCATTACATTTCATAATAATTTGGTACCTATAAATGGTTATTTTCCTCTCGTTATCCATTTTTGTTGAATGATGTCGTTTATAATAATTATACCTAATATCATTTAATAATTTATCATATCCTAACTTATAAGGTACATGACACTGTACATAATTATACATTATGCACATTATTCAAATAATTACGTTATTATAAGTAATTATAAATTATATCCCATTATTAGATCAGTGCAGAATGCAGAATGATTATATTATTCGCAGAATGCCAGAAAGATTATATTATTGACGGCATTTATTTATTTATTTTTATTTAACATCTTATTATTCGCATAACTGAAGAAGTGTGATGTAATGATTTGATATAGTTAGTATGTCATTAGTATGTCACTATAAATGTAAGCTTTGTAGAATGAATGAGTTAGTTCGCAGGTAGCCACCGCTCAGAAAACATCTCCTGAGCACAGTTCGCAGGTAGCCACCGTGCTGTCAACATCCTCTAATCACAGATCGCAAGTAGTGCCATTCTAGTCAACATCTTCTGATCAGTCTTGCAGTTAACTCCTTGAGCATAGACACCAACTAAAGTTTCGTTAAGTAACAACGATAGTACTTGTGATAAAACGAGAAGATTTTTTACACGTTGAAGGTGTGAATATTATTTGACTATTTCAGTGAAAAATTTAAGTATAAAAGTTAAATAAGAACAGTAACTAAGTAAACAACAGAAGTGTTGTTGCCAGTGACAGATCACCAGGTCACCAGTTACTGCATGGTAGGCATATACCCAGTCAGAAATTCTACACAGACGAACAAGAAGAGGAGCTGAGGAGGAATAAAAAAGATAAGTCATCCATTACTTTTTGATATTATTAAATTATTAATTTTCCCAGTGCAGACGATTATCTTATTAGTACAATATAATCAGTATAAATTTTTTTCCAAACGATTGAAAAAATAAGTCATAGATAAAGTAGAATATATGGCGATTTTTTTTTATGAAAAAATAATATATGATAATCACTAATCTTTTGTTATTCAATAAGAAGAGGGAGAGAGAGAGAGAGAGAGAGAGTCCTTGAAGTTTAAATGTGTTGTTAGGAGGCAAATTTAGTCTAATTAAGTATGAGTTAAATAAGAATATGACAACTGTCAGTTTGACTCAATTTAGAATGAAACCAGTAAGTAGGTATAAAGGAGACGGGAGAAAGAAAAAAAAGTAAAATGTTTAAGTGAGTGATTAGAGACGGTGGTTATTTGTGATACTCCGTGCATGTCACGTTAAAATTAGGGTTAAATGAAGTTTGTGGTAAGCTGAAACCATGGAGAAAGTTAATTTTTCTCAGACAAGTTTTTGGTAAGCTGAAACCGTACAGTACTTTGTGGTAAGCTGAAACCATGGAGAAAGTTAATTTTTCTCAGGTAAGTTTTCGGTAAGATGAAACCGTATTGGAGTGTGTGGTAAACTGAAACCTTGGAGAAAGTTTGATTTTCTCAGGAAAGTTTTCGGTAGAACTGAAACCGTAATTTATAGTTCGTGGAGAAGCTGAAACCACAGATTCAGTGAAAGTTTGATTTTCTCAAATGAGTTATAGCGGTATGTGAAACCGTAAAGTGAATTAATGAGGTTCGATAAATGGTCGAACAAGTTAATTAAAGAATGTTATGAGTAACCAGTGTGATATGGGTTAAGGGTTAATAACAATAACGCAAAAGTGCGATTAAAGAAACTACTATGACGCTGAGTAGTGCAGTAGAGACGTATGCATGTGATTAGTAAAGTCAGTGTATCTACTGTACCAGTGGGTAGCATAGTATAGATTGCTATTTTAAAAGTTAAATGTTGCTAGTGACGGAAAAATGCCATTATGTATTAATTTATCTTGCGAAAAAGCAGTTGTAATCTAGGAATTTTCAGACAGCAGACATTGTTGATAGTTCAAAATGTCTGAGTCAGTTAATAAATAGACATCCAGTGACCCAAGTAAGTATCACGGTGTAAGAACATGAATGTGAGAAGTAAGAATGGGTCAGCATAAAAAATAAAAGCAGACACGGTTACACGAAAGGAAATGTGTGTGGAATAAAATAATATCACAATGCAAAAGAGTGATAGGTGTTTTATTCAGTTTATAGGATAGAAGAGTATTGCAACAATCAGCAATATTAAAGAGACATTAATTGGCAAAGATAATAAGACTATAAATTAACTTACGTCTATATTTAAAATATCAATGATTTTAATATTATGAATTCGCAAAGAAAATGAAATTTATACTGAAGAATGAATTTGAAAATAAGTAATCACTATGGGTGATTAATAAATTATAATACAAAATATTTATGCCAGGGGTCACAAATGCTAATATTTTCTCTGTTTACAGAATTCAAAAAATGAAGAAAGAAGAACGGACAGCAGAGGAACCATTACAGTGGTCCCATATCATTAAAATGGAGAACGAAGATCCAACAGTTGCTGATCAAGTCATATGCACGTAACGCTAGGAAGGACACCTACCTCATCGAAGGAGTCAAGAAACAAAAAGAACCACATATCCACACAACCACATGAAACCACATACCACATATAAGTTATCAAGAACTTTTATAGCTTTTTAATGATCAGCAAATTAATCATTGAATCGTAACAAAAATTACCGACACAGCATTTTAATTATTATTTTAATTGATGACTCAGCTTGCTTACTTAATAGAAGTACGCGGTCTATTAGGTGAGCATATGAATTGAATACAGATGAATTAATATTCATACTGTGAATATTTAGAAGTGAATATCTGTGAATATTTAAAAGTGAATATTTAGAAATAAATATTTTTTCATTTTGAAATACTAATTAGATTTTGATGCATGATTAGAAAATTTTAGAGTCAGAATAAATTTGGAATTTGCAGGAATGAACTATTTTTAAATTAATATACATAAATGAAATGGTTATTTATAACTAATTCCAGTAAAATATTAAACGAACTTTGAAGTTTTCTAAAGAAAGAATTTAATATAAAATTTTATTCAATAAAATAATTAAAAAATAGAAATTCTATTTTTTAACGGCAGGATGTTAATTTTAATTGCACGATTGTTGAATCAATGTTAATTTTTAGAATATTTTAGAGAGGTCAGTGAACCCATTTTGATAATTATATAAAGTATCTATGAAATTATAATTGCTTTTAAAATAAAACGACACAGAATTTGAATGGAAGAAAGGAATTTATATAATTTCTATGATGTAATATGTTTATTAGAATTTTATTTTGACAAATTTATAATCATGTCAGAAAACTTCAAAATTGTTAAGTTATGAATAAATAAGAAACATTGTTTAATTTTAGTGTGACACTTAATAATTGTTTGTAAAGTAAAATAATTTTATTAAAGCTAACGTAAAAAAAATGAATTGAATCTTTGTTTGAAACAAATTGAATTTTACAAGTTAAATTGAAATAATTTTTTTTGATGGTTTAAAGCAAAAATGTCACAATATGTTAAGTTCAGTTTTGATGTGTATTCATACTATTTTTGATGTTAAATGTAAGTTTGAAATATTTTATATACATAGTATATTTTCTTTTTTGGATTTCTGAAGACTCTATTTAATATTGACATTCAGAAGAAAAAGATGGGAAGAAACGAATTATTATTAAATAAATGTTTAAAATTCTCGTAGTTATAGGTTTGATGTTTATGATTGTTCAATTTGAATTTTAGAATTTTTCAATTTAATGTTTTGAATTTTAGGATTGATTAAAATGGGATTTATGTTCTTAAATTTTAGAATTGTTTAATTGAAAATGAAGTTTTGAAATAAATATTTTAAAAATCATTTTCAATTTAAATAGAAGGGGGAGATATGTGATGTAATGATTTGATATAGTTAGTATGTCACTATAAATGTAAGGTTTGTAGAATGAACGAGTTAGTTCGCAGGTAGTTACCATTTGGCTCGAATGAGATTAACATCTAAATCTCAAGTCTGAGTTGAGACAAATTCTTGTGAGTGCTTAGTGAAGTGCATAGTGTTGTAATATATGCTTGATATAGAAATACATACCCTTTTGAGTTATATCTAAAAGTGTTATTTAACCTATATACAGTTGAGCATTGACCATAGGCCTGAGGTCGGAACCATATAAGCAAGTTGGTTCCAGGGCATGGCAATGAGTATTTAGTAAAAAGAGATTAATTAATTAAAAAGAATCTGAGAGATAAGTTAAAGAGTAAGATTCTAATCACTAGATAACCCATACAGTGGACCGTTATAAGTAGGGTTGTGACTTTGCATATCTTGCATATTGGTGAAATAATGCATATGCATATAAAAAACGCATATGCAAATCTTGAAATGCATATGCCAATCTTGAAATGCATATGCCAATCTTGAAATGCATATGCAAATAGAAAATGCATATGCAAAATAGAAAGTGCATATGCAAATTAGATTCACATTAGAAAAAATAATATGCAAATAGAAAAGGATTAGTAAAATAAGTTGATTTTTGGTATTCGAATGATAAACTTCTACATTTATTAATGAATAGTATCAGGCGAATGAAAAAGAGCTAGATTTTTATTCTACTTAGAAATTTAAATTATTATATAGGGTAGGTTATAACGAGGTGGAGAACTTTGTTGAACTCTGCTTCTTAATATTCCAGATAATTATCAGAGTGAAAATGTCAAAAACTTCTACAGAGCATAGAAATAATGAAAGTAGGTCTTGTGTTCATAGATTCAACTTTCTCCGTAATTCCATTAACAATAGAGCAAATTGAGGTGCAAGGCAGGTCAATTTCTAAAGTAATCACAGAGATAAAAAAAATTATAACTTTCTCATGAATATTTATGATAGAAATATTACGTAAAGCTTATATTAGTAATCAGTGACTAATCACTAAATATTATCCAAAAATGAAGGATTTAAATCATTAAATCAGACATTAATTCAATTTTCACAGGATAATCTGCACTAGTCATTCAAGTCAATCTACATGAAATCTTAAAATAACTTGGCCCATCAATTATGGCGAGTCTTCTATACGCACCTCTTGTTTCATATGATGTAGAGGAGATATTTTCTCAGTACAAGAATATTTTAGTTTTGAAAACCTAAAATATACAGTAACTAGATTAAGTGCACTCGGTAGAGCGCATACCTTCGCCGTCGTTTTGACCTGTTCTGACAAAATGGTTCCTGTATATTGACAGATCGTCCCACCAAGTTTCATGCAATATGGTTCAATACTTTTTGAGTTATAAATAACAATGACCTTAACCTTTGACCGGGTGCATAGCTCCCAAAATTCTACAAGAAGTTCACTGGACATTGACCAATCGCTTCACCAAATTATAGGCAATTTGGTTTAACATTGCTTCAGTTATGCGAATAACAAGATGATAAATAAATAAATAAATAAATGCCGGATAAAATATAACCTTCTGCAAATTTGCAAAGGGTAATAATAAAATTTAATTAAACTTATCGACTGATTTTCCTATTTTCTAAACTAGTGTTACTGTATATATTCATTTGTATAATATAAATACAGGTAAAGCTCGTACAATGGACAGTATACAGGTACCCCCCCCCCCTACAAAAGACAAAAATTATTAGTTTAATTGGGGATTTTAACTTTTAAGTTTTCTTTAACAGCATTTCAAAGAAACTCTAATGAGGGTAAATAATCTCAGATTATCACTGAATAAATATTTTAATGAAAATTTTAAAATATTTATATAACTTACTCATATAATTGTTCGTAGGTACGAAATAATAAGGTAAGTAAAATGAAACAAAAATATTAGTAACTAAACCAAGTGAAAATATAGGGTAGTTACACCTCTTTCTAATTTTTATAGAGTTTCTCTAATCAAAGAAAATGTGTAGGAAATGAGTAACAAAATCAAAATACTGAAAATCTTATAAACAAAACATTGAGTGTTTATTGTAAATTGTAATACCTTGAATATAATAAATATACGACTAGATAATTGGTAGACGAATAGAATATTAGTTAAACTATATAGTTTAAAGAGGTTGTTGTAGGAGTTTCATGGCCAGAAGAACAGATAATTTTTGTCTTTTTTAGAGGGTGTCCGTTTAAAGATCGTTCGCTGTATGAGCTTTAATTAATTACCTGTATACTAGATTCTTCATATTGAAGACTTGATAAATGTACTTGAAAGCAGCTTTGTAATAAGTGTTTCAATATATTGAAATTATCTTTAATTAAAAGATATTAATTAACATCCTTTATTCTACCACTTAGTTTTTAAATATTTTTACATTTAATAATAAAATTAAAAAAAATTAAAATATATGAGCTTCTTAGTAACAGCCTATTTCGAGAAATCCATACGTGTAATGTTTTTTTAATTAAAATTAAAAATTATTTGCTGCATATATTTTGTATATGCGTTTTATAAATGCATATATTTTTCATATGCGTTTTATAAATGCATATGCGTTTTATAAAATGCATATGCGTTTTATAAAATGCATATGCGTTTTATAAAATGCATATGCGTTTTATAAAATGCATATGCCTTTTATGAAAATGCATATTTCAAGCGAATATGCACTAAATATTTATGTGCATACACTGCATAATATGCAGTGCATATTGTCTCAACCCTAGTTATAAGGTTCCACAGTTGATGAGATCACCCCGAGGGCGTCCATCACAGAAGTATTCAACCAAATTGCCTGAAATTTGGTGAAACGATTTGTCAATCTGCAGTCACCTGCTGGTAGAATTTGGGGAATTGTAGTTGGAAAATTACTGGTCTGAATAAACTTTAACCTAACTAACTCTAAATCAATGAACTACTAAAACAAATTGGTAATAGGCACAAATTTTATTAGGTATTCTAGATAATAAAAAAATATAGTACATGTACAAATTATTTATCCGGCCGGAATACTAAGAAAAAAAAACTAAATTATATTCAAAAGGAAGGAGGCTTACCTAATATACGAAAGTAAGAGATTTCAATTTCGAAGAAATATTTATACAGAAGTTATATTAGTTACACGTTTCACCTTCACCAAAAACGAACATTCACACATTCACCAAAAACAAGCACTCACACATTCACCAAAGACAAGCGCTCGCACATTCACCAAAAACAAGCACTCGCACATTCACCAAAAACAAGCACTCGCACATTCACCAAAAACAATCACTCTCACATTCACCTAAAACAACCACTCACACATTCACCAAAAACAAACACTCGCACATTCACCAAGAACAAGCACTCGCACATTCACCAAAAAAAAAACACTCGCACATTCATCAAAAACAGGCACTCGCACATTCACCAAAAACAAGCACTCGTTCATTCACAGATTCACCAAAAACCAGCAATCACACATTCACCAAAACAAGCAATCATACATTCACCAAAACAAGTAATCACACATTCACCAAATACAAGCAATCACACATTCACCAAAAAAAACAATCACACATTCACCAAAACAGGCAATCACACATTCACCAAAACAAGCAATCACACATTCATTTAAACCTACAGTTTTGTGAGAGGGACCGATTGTCCACTCTGGTAAGTAGATTGGGTAACTCCGGTAACTAGCCTCATGTAGGGTAACTCCGGTAAGTAGCCTCAGGTAGGGTAACTCCGGTAAGTAGCCTCAGGTAGAGTAACTCCAGTAAGTAGCCTCAGGTAGAGTAACTCCAGTAAGTAGCCTCAGGTAGGGTAACTCCGGTAAGTAGCCTCAGGTACGGTAACTCCGGTAAGTAGCCTCAGATAGGGTAACTCCGGTAAGTAGCCTCAGATAGGGTAACTCCGGCAAGTAGCCTCAGATAGGGTAACTCCGGTAAGTAGCCTCAGATAGGGTAACTCCTGTAAGTAGCCTCAGATAGGGTAACTCCGGTATGTAGCCTCAGATAGGGTAACTACGGTAAGTAGCCTCAGATAGGGTAACTCCGGTAAGTAGCCTCAGATAGGGTAACTCCTGTAAGTAGCCTCAGATAGGGTAACTCCGGTAAATTCAGGTTAGCTCAGCTGCAAAACAGACAATAGATCCCGCTGAATCATCTGTCGGTACTTAAAAGGAAATGAAACATTAAAGTTGAATAAAAATAGAACTTTGGGCCAATAATAAATAACCAACCTGTACGAAGGACTCCTAAGTAGAAGACAGACTATAAAAAATGGATCTACAATAATAGTTTAAATTAGCAAATCAGAAAGTATGGAACCATTGTCGTCATAGCGTTGGATATTCCCTGCAAGTATTATTAGGTACTAATTATTAGTACCTAATAATAGTTGCAGGGAATATTTTCCTTAGTCATATGTTACGCCTCATTTCAAGACCCATCTTACATATTTATAACTGTGCAATTATCTGACTAACCAAAGGAATCATTTCGCCAAGTATAGTAGTTTAGTATAGAAATTCCTCACAAAACTAAGTATTAATTATGTACATCAGTTTATAAAACTACGTAAATCATAGGAATCTCTGCAGAATAACATACAATAATTTAGTCATCGATGAACACAATATAATCAAAGGAATTACTAAATAAAAAAAAATTATATCACCGGCAACACGATTGACAATTTCCGTGTTCCCTTTTTTCTTCTTTTCAGTGCTGTGATAGGTCATGAAATGAGTGTACCACTTAAGGTGCGTAGTTCAACTGGATGGTTAATACCGTTGCTCCTGGGATCTTCTAAGTTCAATGGTTGTCCATTAACTGGTTTGAAATATTTAACCTCCCAGAAGGATATTTCTTAGGGACAACTGAACATTTAATCTATTGAGTGGTATAATCATTTCATTCCTCTGTTCCTGGTAGTTTCTGCAAGTCAACAGAAAGTGTCCTTCTGTTTCTGGAACCTCACAATATATTTTTACATTGTGCCGTCTCACCTCTACCAAATCGAAAGTTATGACTATTTAATCCTATGTGCCCAATTCGCAATCTTGCAGAAATGGTTTCTAGATTCCTAGATTTATGTCCCAGTCAGGGTCTGTACTTTGGTTCAGGCATGATACTATGTATGAACTTACAATTTACTTTGTTGTTCCACTCTTTTACACATAAATGAAAACACTTTCTACTGAGATGGGTGATGTTTTCTTCAAAGCTCAGTATGCTTGCAGCCGATCTGTCATTTTGAAGACCTAAGTTAACTGCAGCATCTGCAATCACATTCCCTTTTATGCACACATGGCCTTTGACCCATTGTATTTTTACAAATGGTAATAGTTCATATATTATCTTCTGGATCCTATATACGAGGTATTTATATGTAGGGTTATGTGTGTTGTATATCAAATGTATTGAGGTCTTGGAATCAGTAAATATTACTATCTCTTTATTTTTCATTCTTAAATCATTTTTATCCTTTTAGTGATAAATTTATTGCAAATAATTCTGAGGCCTAACACCGAATGTGCAGGATTGAGTTTCCATGTTGTAGTAATGTTTAGTGCAGGGACATACATTGCAGCTGCAATTGATCCATCCATCAACTTTGATCCATCAGTATAAATCTGCATTTCTCCTTCATACTTAGTATTTATGAATTCAATGAATACATTATTAATCATAATTGAGGTGGCCTGATTTGATAAGCATTCTGCTGTCAACTCAAGACAAAAACTCTATGACAGATCAACCGATGGTGGTACAGGGGACAAGTAAGGAGTTTGTACTCTGCTTATTCTACTCATCTCCAAGATATCAAAAGTACAAATTGCTTTTTTTTGGAAGTAGTTATCTCTATTCAAAGTGGAATCGACTACAACTTCGTTGGTAATTTCTGGATGGTGTGAATTTTTTTGACTATGCATTAATTTTAGGTAAAATTTCATGAACACGTACTTCATGTATAAGCGGCATAACATATCCTTCAATTTCCGGAGAGGTAATTGGTGATGGGAACTTCTCAATAGTCCGACGCCCCATTAGCCCGACGCCACATTTTTCCGACGCCCCATAGCCCGACAGTTCCATCTTTCTGTGTTTTTTTTATTTTTTATTTTTTTATTAAAATAAAAAATATGATTAAATAGGTATACTCAATTAATAACTAATCTAAAAAATAAAATAATTTTTCATTTCTTTCATTTTATCAATTTTATATTACTCTTTTATTTTACTTTATTTCTAATAGTAATTTATGATGCAATCCATCACTTTATTTCAACATTAAATGTAGTTTGTTGTATCCGCTAGTTTGTTGTAGCCTATTTTACACTTCATGATTATTTAATGACCTGGAAGGGTGGTTCGGGGGGCGGCACGCCCCCCGATATACATATATTTTATGTTAAATCAGTAATAAATTACAAAAGTGTCGAACTGCTGGGGCGTCGGACTAGTGGGGCGTCGGACTAATTGGGCGTCGGACTAATGGGGCGTCGGACTAATGAATAGTAACCATTGCAGATGTTTTGCGTGCGCCTAAAATAAGTCTCAATGGATCATTTTCTACAATGTTCAACTTATTAATCACACTTAATGGGAATTCATTGTAGATCTGGCTTCCATATTCTAATTTGCTTCTTATATAACTAATGTAAATTCTTATTGAAAAGTGTAGTGAAGCTCCCCATTTATTTGAAGATATGGCTTTCATTATGTTTATTCTTCTGGAACAATCTTGTTTCAAATAATTTATATGAGTTATTAATGTAAGTCTAGGAGCATCAAATATTATTCCTAGTGTTTTCTGTGTTCTTGTCTGTTGAATATTTTCAGACATTATTTTGTGAATATTTGAAAGGAACATTTTGTAAGGTTGAGAATAAATCTCCATTTGTTCATACATTGTTACATTTTGTTCAGATATAACTGCATTTTAGTTCGTGCCTCAAATAGGTCATTTGAACTTAATACGAGAGTGATGTCATCAGCGTATGATAGGATTTTCACCTCTTCACTCTTAGGCATATCATGAATCATGACGTTAAATAAAGTTGGAGACAGAAGTCATGTTTCTTGAGACTGAAATTACCCCTCCTACCCTCACACTCACTTTTCTTTCAAGTAGATAATCTTTTATCCACCCTAATATGTAGTCATTGATTTCAAGATCTTCCAATTTTTCCACAAGTCCTTGCAGGTACACGCAGTTATATGCACTCAGGAGATCAAGGTAGGTAATAACACAGTATCCTTTATTATTAAATGTTTTCCTTATGTTTTGTTTTAGAATTGATAATACTGTGCTCATACATCTCCGAAAACCACTCTGACAACATGTAAATATACGTTTTGTTTTTCTACTGTATATTCTAGTCTTATTTGTACAATACGTTCCATTAATTTTCCAATGCATGATAACATGGTGATTGGTCTGTTAGATGTTACATCTGCTGAGTTTTTGCCTTGTTTTAAGATAGGACATCTAATACCACTCTTCCACTTTGCTGGTACACTGCTGGTCTTTAAGCTGCAATTGTAAAGTGATAAGAGTTCATGTGTTATATTTGATGGTGCTTTCTTCGGGAAACTGTTACAGATTCCATTTTCTCCTGGTGAAGTATTTCTTTGTCCTTATGAGTGCGTTATGTAGTTCTCGCTCTATTATTCGTTCAAACTCTGATATGCTGTTTTCTATCCTGAGGAATATCAATATATTTCATTAGTTGGAGAATATCTTGTAAAATGATTTAGGAGCATGTTATCCTTGTCTGCATCTGATGTAGAGTTATTGCTGATTGGGATATTGTGTGTGGTCTGTTTGCCATTGATAATTTTTACTATCTTCCAGACTTTGCCTGATGGAGTTCTCGAATTTAGTGTAGATGAAAATTCTTTCCATGAGTCCCTCTTTTCCTTAAGCAGAGTTGACTTTACAGTTGCTTGGCATCTTCTATGTTCTATTAGATTGGCAAGGGTTGGATGCTTGAATAGATTATTATTTGCACAATTTTTATTTTTAATTACAGTTTCACATCTTTTATCCCACCATGGTGTACATTTTTAAGCTTTCTTTGACCTTTCGTTTTAGGTATGTTCTTATTATAAACTTTCAGAATTTTTTCTGTAAGATTGGAATTATGACTATCTGCATCCATGGGTAATAATATGTAACTACCTCCTCCTCTTCCAGTTCAGTTTTCCATTGTTTCCAATCAGCTTGATTTAGTTTCCATCTTTGGTGTGTTTTCATATTTTTCTTTTCTATAAATGTGCCAAATTTACATATCATTGGGAAGTGATCACTTCACATGTCTTTGCCTCTCAAAGATTCCGCTTTATTAATTAGAATGTATGATGCTAAGCATAGATCAAGGCGTGAGGTTGATCCAGTTGATCTTCATCATTTAGGACTCCAAGATCTGAGTGCTTTAAAAAATGTTCTATGTTTTTTTGCAGTTGTATTGGTTCTACCTCGCGCATCCCAGATAGGAGAATGTGAGTTAGGTCCCCAATAATTATTTTGTTATTGCCTAGGATGCTTATATAGTGATTCCACTCTTGTATATAAATTGTTTTATTTGGATTGTATGACAATGTATGTGTTTGCGATTCCAATATTTCCAAACTGAGATTGAACTTCAATTATCTGAAGCTCTAGTTTTCCATTTGGATAAGGTTCAAAATTTACCTCTTTATAGTTAACATCATGTCTTATTAAAGTTCCAAGTCCATCTTTTTCTTCATCCCTGTTTTTCCATATCGAAGTATACCCAATAAATCTGGGTTCATGCTTATTAATCATAGTTTCTCATAAGCAAATTATATCTGGTTTGGTATTCATTTCTGATAGTTTGTTTCTTATTGAGTTACAGTTGAACTGTATTATTTCCAAATTCTTTTCTGCAGAAGAATTTCTTTTCATTTGATTATTAGAGTTCATCAATGTTGATTTTTGTTTTACAAGCTCTGTCTAAAGTGTTATTATTATCTTCAGGGAATTTCAGTTTTTTGTTTTTTCTTTTCTTCCCTTTTTAACTGTCTGGAAATTAAGACTTCCTACATCAGATGATAATACACCACAAGATATTTTTTCTACTTCTTCACTGACTTCCTCTCTTACATGTTTTCTGTTCTGGAGAGTCGTTGATTGTTCTTCAATGTTGGAAATTTCGTTTGGTACTAGATTTCCAAAGTGTTTCCGGCCACATTAATGAATTGATTGAGATCTCCTGACTCAGATTTATAACTGATGAACATTTCCTACATAAACATGATCATCTTTGAGAAAAAGTCTTGCATGCATTCTGTAATCAATTCTTTTGTTTGTTTCATTATGTCTCTTTCAGTTTCATGATTCACTTGAGTATCTTTATTACGATTTGCTTCATCATCTTACTTTTCATGGTTGGTTTTGTTAAGGTGTGCTCTGTTATTTGTAACTGCATCATTAAAAGATTTAAAATTATCATTTGCTTGAGTATTTGTGGGTTTTTTGGCTATATTCTGACTTCTTTTCATGGTTGCATGTTCATTATCTATTGTTTTTTTTTTTTGCTTCTGTTAAGGTCTTGCCTTGTTTCACTAATTTTTTGATTTTCTGTGATTTTATATTATAAATACAGTCCTTGGAGCTTGCAACATGACATGAATTAAAATTGGCACATTTAGACATCCTATATTTGTTGCACTCTTCTTTTTTGTGTTCTTCTCGACAGATAAGGCATCGGCCTTTGGCAGTGCATCCACCAGCCAGGTGTCCTATCCTTTTGCATTTATAGCATCTCAGAGGTGGTGCATTGTTTTCCTTTACAGGGAAAGATATGAAACCCATTTTGACTTTAGCTGGGACAACATTCCCACTGAAATCAACTTTTATTGCAGTTGACATTTCTCTCTTTCCCCCGCTAAACTTGGGAAGTCTGGTAAGCTTCAGTATTTTGACAGGGGATGAAATCAAGTCAGTAGTTTCTTCTATATTCTCCTCCAATCTTATTGGTCCAATTACTCCCGAGCAGTGTGATCCGAGGATGTCTGTGTTTGGTTTATAACCAGATACATTGAATTTTTCTATTTTATTCAATTTCTAGTAATTTGTTGATATTATCCTCTGTTGGTTTATCTAATTCCACTGCTACAATATTGCGTCTTTGATTGATTCTAATATCTGATATTGTGTCTTTTGGAAAAATACTGGAGAAATTTTTTGCTATGGCAATTGAGTTTTGTGTTAGCTTTTGGTTATTTGTGTTTACAGTGATTTCAGTCTCAGATATTTGTTTAAAAATAATGGTGTTATTTTGAGAGTTTACTTGGGTAGGTTGGATTTTCTTTATATCTTATTTGTTTTTGGGCGCCACTGGATCTTCTTTTGTAAATTGGATTAATACCATTTGTCTGGGAATCATCTAGAATAGGGAATGTTTCCGGAATTTTGTGGACTTTGTCACTATCACTGTTGTGATACTCCTTGTTTGATGGTATATCTGTGGCAGTGGCATTTGGACATGGCATATCATTTTCTCTGTATTGTGTCTCAGGCAATGGACATAATTCTGGAATTATGTGGATATTGTCACTGTTTTGATTCTCCTCCTGGTTTGATGGCAATTCTGTTTACATTTGGAAATGGCATATCACTTTCCCTGTATTGCGTTTCAGGCAATGGACATGTTTCTGGAATGATGGATTTCCCTCTCCCCCTTTTGCTGCATTCTGCTAGGATTATATTCTGTTCTAGTGAATCTGAGTCATATTGGTTTGAGTAATACATGTCACTATCACTCTCAGATCGATTCATTATTTTACTCTATATTCTACTAATTTGATAATATTACAGGTTATGACCACACTAGTGACTACCTATAAAATAGGTATGGGATCGAGATTATATCAGATCCTAATTTGGTGGAATAAGTTTATGGCTGGCTAGTAATGATCTAATAATGTAGGTATTCTTACCTATCTTAAGAATTCTATGAACCTAATAATGCCTACCTACCTTTATAAAGAGTTCAAACTCTATCATGTCTCGATTCAACCCCCCCGTTCTACGCGGGTGTAGGTAGCCCCCCCGGTCATAAGCCCCCCTCGGTCAAGAGCCCCCCTGTTTTTTAAATCCTTATTTACCTATATTATTTAATCCTTATTGACACTTTTGTAGTTCATTACTGATTAGACATAAAATATATGTATATCGGGGGGCGTGCCGCCCCCCGAACCCCCCTGCCAGGGTCATTAAACAATCATGAAGTGTGCAGTACAACAATCTAGCGGATACAACAAACTACATTAGCAACTCTCAGTTATTTCTATCTAAGTAGTTCTTCATTTGTTTAACTAGGTGAATAAGGATTAAAAAAACATGGAGGGGGGCTCATGACCGGAGGGGCTCTTGACCGTACCCTGTTCTACGCAACTCACTACTCCGGGACTTTTACTAAT
>CANNZV010005283.1:0-28988 GCA_947561585.1 Caprella mutica | reverse complement strand
AGTAAATCTTTTTTATTTGCTTTTTTTACTTGCTCTTTTACTTCTTTTTCTAAAGTCTTATTATAATTAATAAGATATTTAAAAATATAGTATGAGAAAATCAAAATTAAAGCTATAAAAAATAGTGTCACAAAAGATGAAAGTAAAATATCCCTTTGAAATTTTTCTTCAAGTTCTTTAACTTCTTTTTTTAATAAAAGCAGTGCTTTATCTAATGCCTTTTGATAAATACTTTTTGATTCTTCATACTCTTTTGAAAAAAGAAAACCTTTTGCAAGTTCATACTTTTTATTCATAGCATATTCTAAAGCTTTTTCTTCAAGCTCTACTAATTTCATATTTGCTTTATCAACTTTTTTTAGCTCCTGTTTTACAACAGGCATATTTTGTTTTATTTGCTTTATTACCTCATCAAGTTTTTGGACGTACTTGTAATATCTATTATTCCAATATACAGTATCTTGATATAAAGCCATTCTTGAAGACATAGTAAGAACTTCATCATAATATTTTATTTTTTGAGATAAAACAATATTTTCTTCAATATGTTTATGTTTACTAATATTTTTATTTATATTTATAATTGAAAATACAGATATAAAAAAAGATAAGATAGCTAATATTATGAAAAGTATAATACGCTTTTTATATGTGTTTTTATAAATCATTTAATATCCTAATTATTTATACATTTATTCTACAATAAACAGAAAGTGAAAACAATAGTTGTTTTATTCATTGATTGATATCAATGTTTTTATCAATTAAAGCTCATATAATTCCTCAAATTTTTAAAATATAAAATAAAAAAGGATTTATAATATGAGTATGTTTTGTTACCAATGTGAAATGAGTCAAAAAGGTGGTTGTGGTAGTACAGGTGCAACAGTTGGAACTTGTGGTAAGGATGAAAACTTAGCTAGACTACAAGATATTATGATTTTTGGGCTTAAGGGTCTTAGTGCCTATAGAGAGCATTTAAATACCTTTAAACCAGAACTTACAAAAGAGATTGATGATGTAATGAGTGAGACACTATATTTTACACTTACAAACGTAAACTTTAATTTCCAAGACCATATTAATCAACTAATGAAAATAGGTAGTGCAGGGGTTAAAGTTATGGATAGACTATCAAATGCACATACTAATAAATTTGGTATTCCAACACCTGTAAAAGTTTCACAAAATAAGGTAGAAGGAAAAGCTATTTTAGTTTCAGGACATGACTTAGAGTTTTTTGAGAAACTACTTATTGCTACAGAAGGTAAAGGTATTAACGTATATACACACTCTGAAATGTTACCAGCACATGGTTACCCAGAGTTAAGAAAGTTTAAACACTTAAAAGGAAATGTAGGAAAAGCTTGGTTTGATCAAGCCAAACTTATGGAAAAATTCACAGGAACATTTGTAGTAAATACAAACTGTATTGTACCACCAAAGAAAAACTGCTCTTACCTTGATAGAGTATTTACACATAAAATAGTTGGTATTGAAGGTTCAACTCCTATTCTTGATTATAATTTTGATGAATTAATAGAAAAAACTTTATCTTGCCCTGATGCAAATGGTGTTGATTTAAATGAAGACAGTACTTTAACAACAGGACATCACTATAAGACAGTTCTTACTTTAGCACCTCAAATTCTAAAAGCTTTAGAAGAGGGTAAAATCAAACAATTCTTTGTAGTTGCAGGATGTGATGCCCCTGGAAAGCCAGGTGAGTATTATAGAGAACTAACTGAGTCTTTACCAAAAGATACAGTTATTTTAACTTCTTCATGTGGTAAATTTAGATTCAATGATATTGATTTTGGAGAGATAGAAGATACTGGAATTCCAAGATACCTAGACCTAGGACAATGTAATGACTCAAATGGTGCAGTTGAAATTGCAAAAGCTTTAAGTGAGGCACTAAATACGCCAATAAATGATTTACCTGTATCAATTGTACTATCTTGGATGGAGCAAAAAGCTGTAATTATTTTACTTGCTTTATTCTCACTGGGTGTAAAAAATATCTATTTAGGACCAAAACCTCCACAATTTGTAAATGAAGATATATATAATTTCTTATCAGAAACATTTAATCTTACACTTACTACTAATGCAAAAGATGACTTACAAAAACTTCTTATTGCATAAATAAAAGAGCTTAGGCTCCTTTATTTAAAAACCTCCATATAAAGCAAGAATGATAGGTATATAAAGAATAGAAACTATAGTACTTAGAATCACTGTAAAGCTTGCTTTTTGAGGCTTTGCATTTAAAAGCACGGCTAGGGTTACGGTGTTTCCTGCAAGTGGAACTATTGAGAATAAAAATAGTACTTTATATAAATCTTCATTTAAAAACATAATATATGTTTTGTCTACATAAATTACAGCAAGCATTGCTAAAGGCCAGAAAATAAACTTCAAAATAAAAGTAATAGAGATAAACTTAGCATCTAAATCACTTCCCCTTTGAAGACCAATAAGACCCATACCAAGCATCATCATTCCTAATATCCCATAAGCCCCTTTAAACTGCCCTGTATAAGCACTAATAGCCTCAGGTATTTGAACCCCTATTAAGTTACAAATAATACCTAAAATAAATGCATATAAAATAGGAAGTCTCAACATCTTTTGAATTGATTGTTTTACAGTAAAGTTTCCTTTTGCAGTTACATAAAAACCACTTGTACTTTCATATAAAAGAGAAGCTAAAACAGTAAAGATATAAATATCTGCTAAATGGGGAGGAAAAAATATAATCGCTAAAGGAATACCAAAATATCCAGTATTTCCAGTTCCTGCACTAAAAGCTAAGATATTTCCTGTTGGGTCATTCCATGATTTACCCCATATAAACAAAGACAAAAAGGCAATAATAGAGCAAAACAGATATAAAAAGACAGGTAAAAACAGAATTGATAAATCTATTTTAACACTAAGTGTTGCTGAAAATACAACAATAGGACCTAAAATATAAATCAATACATTAGCTATTGACTCTCTTTTTACATCTAAAAATTTAGTGGCTACATAACCTAAAACTATATTTATATAAAGTGGAAAAATCTTAAGTAAGATTATAAAAAACAGTGACATATTCTCTCCTAATTTTGACTATACAGTCAAGAAAAGAATATATCACATTTTTTGTACATAAGTCAAGATATTTGAAGAAAGTTTATATTTTACTCTCTTTAGTTATTTCTATCCAGAAAAACTTATTACCACTTCCTTTTTCAACTGCTTTCCATCCAAATGATGTTGAGTGAAAATATAAAGTATCTTTGATGATTTTAAATGTAGTTTCAATATCTACTTGCTCTCCAAAAGCCTCTTTGAACATTACATATAAATACTCACCATCTTCTTCAAACTCATATCTAAAGTTCGTAAAATCTACTAATTGTTTATCTAAAAAATCTTTTACTTTTTCTTTTATCATTATAAAATCCTTGTTTCTATTTAATACGCGTATTTTATGTTTTTATACCTTGAAGCTATATAATATAGTAATTTACTCATGTTTATGTTAGAATTAAAAAAAGGAGAGACTATGAAAACATTGCTTACAATTTTAGTGTTAATAAGTGCTGTTTTTGCTTCCCCACCTGAAGAGTTTGATAGGGAACTTTATAATGAGGGCGAGCAAATATTTGATAATAAATGTAGTGAATGTCATAAAAAATCTATGAATATAGGTCTTCTTATGAAAAATTTCGTAGAAGAAGATAACAAACTATTAAATCTAAAAGCTCCTACAGGAAATGAAATATCATATAGACTAAAAAGCCAAATTGGAAGTAAAGATGATATGGAGTTTCAACTTATGGAAACAGGAGATTTCTTAGTAGATTATCTTTATAATCCAGATATAAAAAAGACTATATGTTTAGAAGCAGTAATAAAACACTTTGATACTATGCCTAGTATGAAAGGTAAAATTACAGAAGAAGAGATAAGAACAGTTGGGCACTTCTTATACTTCCTTGAGGGATTCAATGGAGTAAATAAGTACTATCATAATATAGACAAAGAGTTTGAATAAGGAAAAAATATGAAGAAGATTTTTACAACACTTACAGTTCTTTCAAGTTTAGCTTTTGCTAATGGCTATGTTACCTATGAGATTGATGGGAAAAAGTATGAGGGATATTATAGTTCTCCTTCAAAAAATGCTCCATTAGTTTATATGGTTCATGACTGGGATGGTATTACTGCTTATGAAATCAAAAGAGTTGAAATGCTAAATAAACTTGGTTATGCAGCTTTTGCTGTAGATTTATATGGAAAAGGTATTAGACCCACAGAAACAAAAGATAAAAAAGCTTTAACTAAATCTTTATATACAAATAGAGAAGAAATGAGAAAAAGACTTTATGCAGGACTTGATGTAGCTAAAAAACAAGGTGCAAATACTAAAAATGCTTTAGGAACTGGATACTGTTTTGGTGGTGCAGCTATTTTAGAACTTGCTAGAAGTGGTGCAGGGCTAAAAGCTTATGCTCCTTTCCATGGAGGGCTTTCTACTCCAAAAGGACAAGACTATAAAAATACAAAAGGTAAAGTTGTAGTATTTCATGGAACAGCAGACAAGGCTGTAAGTATGCAAGAGTTTGCAAATCTTGCAGTTGAACTTGAACAAACTGGTTTAAAACATGAAATGATTACATACAGCGGTGCTCCTCATGCTTTTACAGTATTTGGAAGTAAAAGATACCATGAAGAAGCAGATAAAAAGTCATGGAATAGATTTACAGAAGTTTTACAAGAAACTTTAAAGTAGGAGAAATAAATGCAAACAGAAGCAAAAATACTATGGACTACAAACAATAAAGAAACATCACTAAATATGGTGTGTCTTTATGCTCACAATGCAAAAAAACAAGGATGGATTAAAGATGTAACTATTCTTGTATGGGGAGCATCACAAGAGCTAATAAATGAAGACAAAGAAATCCAAGAAAAAGTAAAAGAAATGGTAGCTGATGGTGTAAAAATCGTAGCTTGTCAAAAATGTAGCGAAAATCTAGGAGTAAAAGATAGCCTAGAAGCTTGTAATATAGATGTTTTTTACACAGGAAAACTTCTAACTGATTGGATACAATCAGGAGATAATATCATAAGCGTATAAAGAAGAAAACAGAAGTTTTTCTTCTTTACTGCTTTTCTACTGGCGGTTGTGGTAAAACCTTTTGTTTTTGCTGTTGTTCTTGCTCTATGATAGTGTTGTATTTATCAACTAAAATATTTACCATATAAGCCATCGAAACAACAATCAAAACAATAATAAATATATTTTTCAAACTCTCTCCTAAGTAATGTTGTTTGTATTTATATCGATTGATTATATAGGATTTTGTTTTATTTTTTCTTAACAAATGAATTTCTGTAACAAAATTACACTAAATTAAAGATTAAACAGTTCTTTATATTTATTATGAGATAATTGTAAATAAGGAATAAGAGAGGTGGAAATACGGGATTCCATATGCCTTGAACTCTTGGCTTAACAGCAGGGCGTAACTAGTTCAGGAAAGATGCGGGGAGGTTCCCTCCCGCCTCTTACTTCGATATATAATCTTCTTTAATTACTATTAAATTTTCATTCAACTTAAAATTCTTTTTTATTTGACTTGGATTAGTTTTAAATAAAGTTGAAACTTCAGTTCTATTGTTTTTAGAAATCATTCCATACACAAAAAATTTATTATCAACTTTAGATAAACAATTATATAAGTTCTTTTTCTCATCAAAATAAATCATTAAAGTATTATCAATAATAATCTGAAAATTACCATTATGAAGAAATTCTTTATCCAACGGAGGATGTTTTTCTTCTACTTTTTTAATTGTAGCATCAGTCATATAAACTTTTTTTGAAAAAACATTTCTAACTTTATGTAAAATATGACTACTTACAATTCCTAAATATACTCTATTTTTAGAACCCATAGGAAACTCCTATATTTTCTAAAAATCGTCGAAGTCAATTGAACCTTTTGAGTAGTTTACAACATTCCCTTCGAAGAAGTTTGTTCTTTGGTCATTAAATGAAGCATAACCATCTACCCATGGAATTGGGTGTTTTACATTGTATTCTGGTTTATATCCTACTGCTTCTAGTCTTCTATCTGCTAAGTATTGGATATATTGAGTGATGATAGCGTCTGTAAAACCTAAAATCTGTCCTTGAGTGATATATGAACCCCATGAAGCTTCAAGCTCTACAGCCTTTCTAAACATACCTCTTACAGTTTGCTCTAATTCAGGTGTAAATAAATCAGGTCTTTCTTTTCTTACAGAGTTAATCATATTTTGGAATAAAAGTAAGTGAGTTACTTCATCTCTTTGAATAAATCTAATCATTTGAGAAGAACCAAGCATTTTTCCTGATTTTCCTAGTGCATACATTGCTGCAAAACCTGCATAGAAGTATAAACCTTCTAAGATTTGGTTAGCAAACATAGCAAGAAGGATTTTCTCATCAGTAATATCACTCTCATCACCTGCTGTTAAGCTTTTATATACATCTGCGATATAGTTGTTTTTCTCTCTAAGCTTTGTATCTGTTTTCCACATATCATAAATAGCATCTGTATTATCAGAAATAGACTCTACCATAACAGCATACGATTTAGAGTGATTTGCCTCTTCATATGCTTGTCTTGATAAACATGCATTTACTTCAGGAGCTGTGATATATGGATTCATATTATCCATTAAGTTGTTTGTTTGTAATGAATCCATGAAGATTAGTTGTGATAAAACTAAATCATACATTCTTTTTTCAGGTGGAGTAAGGTATTTATAATCCTTTGCATCACCTGTCATTTGAACTTCTTTAGGAAACCAAGTATTTGCTTCCATAGTATCCCATAAGTTCAGTGCCCACTGGTACTTCATCTTTGTAAAGTTGATCATACCATCAGGGTTTCCCCCAAATATTCTTCTATCTGTTAGATTTTCATTTGATTGTGGGTTATATATTGTTTTTCTATCCATTAGGATTTTCCTCTAAGTTTTTAATATATTTTATTAATTTTTTTAAATTTTTCGTATGAAAAAAGTGTAAGGTTATCTTATTGACAACCTGCACACTCCATACTTCTATCTTCTACATCATTGTTAGCTTCAGGAGATTGACTTCTTAGGTAGTAAGTTGATTTAAGACCTAATTTCCAAGCTAGTGTATAGATTTCATGTAAGTATCTACCACTTGCTTTATCTAAACTCATAAAGATATTTGTTGACTGACCTTGGTCAATCCATTTTTGTCTAATAGCTGCTGCTCTAATTACATTTAACTGATCAACTTCAAATGCTGGCGTATAGTAAGACCAAGTCTCTGGGCTTAATTTTGGAACAACAACAGGAATTAATCCTGATAAGTTCTCTTCATACCATTTTCTTTTGTATACAGGCTCAATTGCTTGAGTAGTACCAACTAAAATAGAAATTGATGAAGTAGGTGCCACTGCCATTAGGTAACCATTTCTCATACCGTCTTTTTTAACTTTTTCTCTTAACTCTTCCCAGTTATAAGTAGAGTCAAATAAGTCTCTATTTACTAAAGCTTTTACAGCTTGAGGGGCATGATCATGAGGCATAAGACCTTGCGACCATTTAGAACCTTCAAAAGTAGGGTAAGTTCCTTTTTCAAGAGCTAAATCAGATGAAGATTTAATAGCATTATAAGAAATTGCTTCCATAACTTGGTCTATTTTCTTAAAGTGCTCTTGGCTTCCCCATACAAGTTGTTGCTCTGCTAACATTTGAGCTTCACCCATTACTCCAAGACCAATTGATCTTGATTTTAAGTTAGTAGCTTTTACTTTTCTTAGTGGGTAGAAGTTTAAATCAATAACATTGTCAAGCATTCTAACTGCAATAGGAACTACTCTTTCAATATCTTCTTGAGTATTAATTCTAGATAAGTTTACAGATGCTAAGTTACATACAGCAGTATCTCCATCTGTTTTATCTTTTTCTACGATAAATACTCTTTTTCCATTGATTGAATCAAGTGCAGTTACTTTATTTGCTTTCTTTTGAATACCACCATCAACAGTGATTAACTCATTTTCTTCATATGTTTCGATACTTCCATCTTCAAACTCTAACTTAATTTTATAGTGGTTAGGGTTTGTATTTTGGAAAATCTCAGTACATAGGTTAGAAGATCTAATATGTCCTACATGAGAGTTTGGATTTGCTTTGTTTGCATTATCTTTGAAACAAAGGAATGGAGAACCAGACTCAAAGTAAGAAGTAAGGATTTTTTTCCATAAATCTTTTGCTTTTATTCTATCTTTTGTGATGTTTTCATCTTGCTCATACTCTTCATATCTAGCTCTAAATGCATCACCGTGAAGTTCAGATAAATCTTTTACTTCATAAGGGTCAAATAAAGTCCAATGAGAGTCTTCTAATACTCTTTCCATGAATAAATCAGTAATCCATAATGATGGGAATAAGTCATGAGCTCTTCTTCTTTCTTCCCCTGAATTTTTCTTAAGATCAATAAAATCAACTATATCCATATGCCAAGGCTCAAGATATACAGCAATTGCACCTTTTCTAGTACCTAATTGATCAACTGCTAAAGCAACGTCATTTGTGATTTTTAAGAAAGGTACTGTTCCACCAGCAGCACTTTTATGGTCATCAATAACACCACCTAAAGCTCTTACTTGGTTCCAATCCCAACCAATACCGCCACCATATTTAGATAATAGTGCCATTTCATGATATGAATCAAAAATACCTTCGATATTATCAGGAGTAGAACCTATATAACATGAAGATAATTGGTGTCTATTTGTTCTTGCATTTGATAAAGTAGGAGTTGCTAGCATAACTTCAAACTTAGATACTACATCATAGAAGTCTTTAGCTGCTTGCTGTTTGTTATCCTCATCTTGTGCTAAGAACATTGCAATTGCCATAAACATTTGCTGTGGTAACTCAATAGGGTTACCTTTTTTGTTTTTAATTAAATATCTATCGTATAAAGTTTTAATTCCAAGGTAATTAAAAAGTAAATCTCTAGAAGGATCCATATGATTATTTAAATCATCTAAATCATATCCTTCACCTAAATTTGGGATAAGTCTTCCAGCATCTTTACCATACTTTAGGTAATCTTTTAAATGGCAATAAGGCTCACCTTTGATACCATGAGTCTCTTTTCCTACTCTATGGTAAAGGTCAAATAAATAAAGTCTTGCTGCAGTAAATGTCCAGTTTGGAACATCAATATCAATTTTTTCTACTGCTGTTTTAATTAGTGCATCTTGTACGTCAGAACTTTTCATTCCATCTACAAATTTGATTTGAGAATCAAGCTCTAATTCACTTTGGCTTACTCCATCTAAATCTTTTGTTGCATCAATAGTCATTTTTTGGATTTTTGTAATATCTAAAACCTCTTTACGACCATTTCTTTTTTGAATCATAATTGCCATTTTAATTACCTTTCTTAATTACCTTGTTTATATTTGTTAGTATTTTTATCAATTTTTTGTTAAATAAAAGAGTATTTTTATTTAAATACTCTTTTATAGATTGCGTCAACGTTTTTAGTGTAGTAATCAAAGTTGAAACACTCTCTAATTTGCTTTTCGCTTAATTTAGCTCTTAAATCCTTGTCAGATAATAAGTGTCCTAAGTATAAAGACTCGCCTTTTTTATTTACTGTTGGCTTACCTTCTTTAATCTCAGCCCATACTTTCATTGCGTTTCTTTGAACGATTTTATATGCATCTTCTCTACTTACACCTTGAAGTGGTAACTCTAATAATACTCGCTGGCTGAATACTAATCCACCAGTTTGATTTAAGTTTTTCATCATGTTTTCAGGCATTACAGTTAAGTTTGCTATTACATTGTTCATTCTATGTAACATAAAATCAGTTGTAATAAATGCATCTGGTAACCAGAATCTTTCACTTGAAGAGTGAGAAATATCTCTTTCGTGCCATAAAGCTACATTTTCCATAGCTGGAATTGCGTGAGCTCTAATAGATCTTGCAAGTCCTGTGATGTTTTCAGTTAAAATAGGGTTTCTTTTGTGAGGCATAGCAGAAGATCCTTTTTGACCTTTTGCAAAGAACTCTTCTGCTTCATAAACTTCTGTTCTTTGTAAGTGTCTTACTTGAACAGCGAATTTTTCAATAGTTGAAGCCATAGATGCTAAAGCAGTTGCAAGTCTTGCATATCTGTCTCTATGTACAACTTGGTTTGAACAAGGTTCTGGTTTTAAACCTAATTCTTTCATAGCGTACTCTTCAAGTTCTAAAGGAGCGTGAGCAAAGTTACCCATAGCACCAGAGATTTGACCAACAGAGATAACTTTTAGAGTCTCTTTTAAGTTTTTAAGGTGTCTTTTCATTTCATCATACCATACAGCTAATGTAAGACCAAATGTAATAGGCTCACCATGAATACCATGAGATCTACCTACCATTAGTGTATATTTATGCTCTTTTGCTCTTCTTTTGATAGATTTCATAAGCATTTTTACATCTTTGATAACTAACTTTAGTGAATCTCTCATTTGTAAAGCAACACCAGTATCAACTGCATCAGATGAAGTCATACCATAGTGGAACCATCTTGATTCTTTCCCTAAAGACTCTGAAACGCTTGTATTAAATGCGATTAAGTCATGTTTAGTAACTGCTTCAATCTCTTCAATTCTCTCTACTGAGAAAGTTGCGTTTTTTACAATCTTTTCACAATCTTTATCAGGAATAAGTCCTAATTTATTCCAAGCTTTTACAGCTGCTTTTTCAACTTCAAGCCATGCTGCATATCTTGCATGTTGTGTCCAATGTTTTGCCATCTCTTCTCTTGCATATCTTTCAACCATCTACAAATCCCCTATTATCAATGTTTTCAAAATTTATCACATTTTTCTTTTAATTTATGTATGATATGTTATCTAAAAAAGTCAAAAATTTTGATTAAATAAGATAAAAAATTTAACTAAAAAATACAAAAGAATTAAATAAGACAAAAATTGCCCTATTTAATTGTTTCAGGAAGAGAATTTGCCATTTATTTTAAAGAAAATAAAAGCCGAAAAAGGTAAAAAACTAAGCCTTTTTTTGCTACAAAACTTAACTATACACCATACAAAAGCCCAGAAATACGCTTCTAGAGGACGAGTCTTTGATGAAAACATGAAGGTTTTAAAACCAAAAGACATAATAGATACACATTACATATACATGGCTGTTTTTGAGGGTGCTACGAGGGGTTTAAAGCCTCTAATTGAGTTTGAAAATTTTGCCATTTTTGACAAGCCAACTAACCTTATGGTACACCCAATTTCTAAGAACACTAAATATTCATTGTTAGATGAAATTAGATACCATTTTGGAGAAAATGCAAACTTAATTCATAGAATTGATGCAGAAACATCAGGACTTGTAATTGTAGGAAAAAATAAAAAATCTGAAAAACAATTAAAAGATATGTTCGAAACAAAACAATATCATAAATCTTATCTTGCAATAGTTGAGGGTGAAATTGATAAAGAAATAACTATTGATAGTAAACTTCAAAAAGAGGGTAAAAATATTGGTGTTAGAATGAGTGCAGGAGATGAAGGAAAAGAATCATGTACTATTATAAAACCAATAAAATATAATAGTGAAAGAAACATTACTTTAGTAGAGGCTCAACCCATCACAGGAAGACAACATCAAATTAGAGTTCATTTATACTCAATAGGGCATAGAATCATAGGTGATCCTATATATGGAGTTAATGATGATATTGCAGAAGCTTATTTAAATAAAACCTTAGAACAAAGTATAAGAGAAAAAGAGACAAAAGGCTCAAGACTTTGGCTTCATGCAAACTATTTAGAGTTTACTTTTCAAGGAGTAATTTATAAAATTTTCTCTAAAAACAAAGATATTATAGATGAGTTTAACTCTTAAATTAAAAGTGCTATAAAAGCATATCTTGAAAACTTAGCAATAACTATAAGTAGAATAAAGAGTTTTAAATTAAATTTTAAAACTCCTGCTATAAAAGTAATAGGGTCACCTATTATTGGAACCCATGAAATTAAAATACACCAAGCCCCATACTTGTCAAAGTATTTTTTAGTTTCTAAAACTCTTTTTTCATTCAAAAGCTTTTTTCTCACTAGAAACTCTTCCCCTTTTAAACCTAAAAAATAGTTTATTATAGAACCAAGAGAGTTTCCAAATGTTGCAAAAAAAAGTAGTAAATAAAGGTTATATCCCTCTTTTATATCATAAATTAGTAAAGCTTCACTGCCAAAAGGAATAAGTGTTGCAGATACTAAAGCTGATATAAAAAGAGTTAAATAAACCATTAGACTTTTTTCTTCCTTCTTATTTTAGGTACTTTTACAGTTGGCATTTGAGAAAGTATAACACCTGCTAAAATTACAGCTGAGGCTGTAAGTTCAAAGCTAGTTAACTTCTCTCCTAAAATTATATAAGCTAAGATCAAAGTAAATATAGGAATTAGATTTACAAAGACTGCTGTTTTTGAAGCTTCTAGTTTTGTTAAAGCAAAATTATATAAGCCATAACCACCTAAAGTTACAACAACACCTAGATATAAAGTCCAACTTAAAGCTTCAACTGAGAATACCATAGGAGTATTAAAATACTCGTAAACAAAGAAAGGAAAGAAAAATATTGCTCCTATAAATGCTTGAATGGCTGTAATAAAAAGAGCTGAGAACTTATGGGTTAAATATCTTGCAACTATAGTATAACCTGCTGCACAACTCATAGCTAATAGCTCTAAGAAGTTACCTAAAAGTGGGTTTGGAGCACTTACACTAGTTGTCGCATTTACACTTAAACTAACAACTCCAAGCATTGCAATTACAGAACCTAAAATAAGTTTTTTTGTAATGATCTCTTTCAAGAAATATCCAGCTGCCATTGCAGTTATTAAAGGCATAAGTGATGCAATCATTCCTGCTTGAGAAGCAGATGTTAGCTGTAAAGCCTTAGCCTCAAAAATAAAATACAAGCATGGTTCAAAAATAGCTAATAGTAAAATAAACTTTATATCTTTTTTTGTAAAATCATACTTCAAAAAACTTTTTATGAAGTAAACAAAACATAAAGAAGCTGCAAGCATTCTAATAAAGATTACAGTAAAAGGTGCTAAGTCATCCATAGCAGCTTTTAAAGCAATAAAAGAACTTCCCCAAATAAACATCGCAAAAACAAGCGATAAAACACCAATTAAATTAAAATTTTTTGTCAATTTTTATACTTTTTATATGAAATTTTTTTGAAATTATATCTGTTATTCCAAATAAAAAAATTAATTTATAAAAAGTTAAAGTTTATTTTAGTATAATTTCGTTTCACAAAGAGGAACACTGAGAATATTTCAAATATTTTGAGTGCTCTTCTTTAGACCCTTACAATCATTATGTTGAGATAACGCCCCAGGATGGGAACATAGCAAGGCACCTCTCTTATTGGTGTGTTTGGGTATCTGGAGAAGAGTACTTTTTTAAAGTACTCTTTTTTTTTGCACTATCACAAAATCTAATAACAATTTATTTACTAAATTCACACTAAATCTTGGAAATCTGATTTTAAAATTAGAAGTTTTTTATCTCTTTTATTATAAATAAATCTATTATCACCATCTTGAATGGCTTTAAATATTATAATTTTTATCTCTTTTTGAGTTTTATTATACTTTTTCATAAGAACTGAAAACTCTTGTAGTGTCATAAGGTTTAAATTTTTATTTTCAACATTTTGTTCTTGCTGTGATTGAGAAGCTTGAATATTTTGAATTTGTGCAGGTTGATTTTTATAAATAGTTCTCATTTCATTAAAAGCACCTTGAAGTAGCTTTATTTCTGAATTAAACACCTTTACAATTCTTTTTTGATTTTTTTCTAATCTATTTATTTCCGATTTATATTGCTTTTTCATCCATTTCATAGAGTCTTTTAAAAGCAAAATTTGTTCATTTTTCACTTCTATAATAGATTGTATATGCTCTTCATTTTCTTTTTGAGTCTGTGAGTTATTAGTAGTATTTGGAGTTTGAACTGCTTGAACATTTACTTTGTTTGTTGAAGCAGCTCTTTCCATCTCATCACTTATATAAACATAAGTTCTACCTGATTTTTTGATAGATTTTAATTGTTCTTTTTTTATTCTATAGTGTACACCTTGTAAAGAAAGACCCAAAATCTGGGCAGCTTGTGAGGTAGTAACTAGTCTTTCCAAGGTTTAAGTCCTTACATTTTCGCACTATCAATTTCAATAACTGTATGTACATTTCCTCTTGGTTTAAAATCTGCAATCACTTTCATCCATTTTGGCTCTAATTTTTCGTATAATATATCAAAAATCTCATTTGCTGAATTTTCATGAGAAACTTCTCTATACATAAATGTATTAATATAAATTTTTAAAGCTTTTAATTCAATAACTTTTTTATTTGGAGTATATTGAACTTTAATAGTAGCAAAGTCAGGGTATCCACTTCTTGGACACTTTGCCATAAATTCTGGTAACTCAATATCTATAATATAATTTTTATCATTTGTGTTAGGCCAAAAATTCTCTTCATTATTAATATCAAACTCAATAATCTCTTTTTCACCATATTTCATTTCCATATGTTTTATAACCTTTCATATCTTTATTTTAGGCCATTTTATCTAAAAATCCCTTACATGTTTAGTACAAATGAAAAATGAAGTATTTATACATTAAAATAAAATATGGAAGAATTACTAGAAGTAGAGTTTTTGGATAGTTTAAAAGATTATGGCTTTGAAATAGCAAGTTTTAATGAGTTATTTAAAAATATAGATTTAAATACTCACTTTATGACAAAACCTCATAGAATAAAGTTTTATCATATCTTGTACTTTACAAAATCAAATGATTATCACTTTATTGATTTTAAAAACTATAAAATCGAAGATAATACTTTACTTTTTTTATCAAAAGATCAAGTTCATAGTTTTAGCAAAACAGCAAATTATGAAGGTTACGTGATACTTCTTACTGATGAGTTTTTGAAAAGAAACCTACTAAATTTAGAAAAATCTATGTTTAATATACTTCTTAAACCCTCAATTTTAGAAAAGGCATCTTCAAAATATAAATTCTTATTTGAAGAACTTTATAAAGACTATAAAAATAATTCTTTATATAAAGAAAAACTCAATAGTAGCTTATTTAACTATATAATATTAAAAGCTCAAGAAGATATCTCAAAACAAAACCTAGCAAATATAAATGAAAAATATACACTAATATATAATAAATTTAAAAACCATCTTTATAATAATTACAATAAAAACAGAAGCGTGAACTTTTATAGTGATTTATTAAAAATCACACCAAAACACTTAAATGTTATATGTAAAGAGCATTCAAAACTAAATACAAAACAGATAATTGACAACTACATAATCTTAGAAGCAAAAAGAAGACTTATAAGCACAAACAAAGCTATAAAAGAGATTTCATATGAATTAGGTTTTATAGAAACTACAAATTTTGTAAAATATTTTAAAAAACATACCAATATCTCTCCTAGTGTTTTTAGGCAATGTCATATCATTTAGTTCGATTTTTACCATTTTTAAATCATTTTTAACCTTTATTATCAATTCTAATAGGTATATAATTACTTAAAATTACCACAGGAGTAAAAATGAAATTAAAAAATTTATTAACAACTTTCCTTTTAATTATAGGAATAAACACTTTAGCAAGTGACTTATCAAACAAAGAAAAAACAGTTTTAGTTTTAGAAAAAGCTTTCAATAAAAATCAAGATAGAAGTGTATTAAAATATGTAAATGACAAAAAGTACATTCAACATAATTTACAAGCAGCAAATGGGAAAAATGGATTAGTTGGGTATTTAGATTACCTAAAAGGTAAAGATATCGAAACAAAGGTAATAAGAGCATTTGAAGACAACAATTATGTTGTAGCTCAAAGTTTGTCGAGATATGAAAATAGTTATTCTCATATAATTGATATTTTTAGATTTGAAAATGGTTTAATGGTAGAACACTGGGATAATATTGAAAGTGTAAAAAATAAAGATTTAATAAATAACTTTCCTACAACTATAAAAGATATTGAAAAAACAAAATCAAATAAAGATATTGTAAGAAAACATATCAAGAATAAAGAGTATGGGAAAAATCATCTATTGTTAGGTCAAGGTGAGTTTGTTTTAGCAGTAAATGAAACAAAATCAAAAGGTAAAGAGATTGCACTTTATGAACTATTTTTTGTAAAAAGAAACAAAATTGAAAAAAGTTGGAAAATTAAAGAGGAAATTTTACCAAAAGATAAATGGCAAAATAGTAATGGTAAATTCTAAATAATAACTTTCTTATAGTTAGCATATTTAATTGTTTATTGAATAATAATTCATATTTAAGTATAATCGCTATACTTATGCTATAAAACTAACAAAATATAAAAACTATAAGAAGGTAATATGGAACAAAAAATATATGACATTGTAATTATCGGTGGAGGTCCTGGTGGTATTGGTACTGCTATTGAAGCTTCAGCTCATAAAATTGGGGAGATATTACTAATTGAAAAAACAGATAATCACTCAAATACTATTAGAAAGTTTTATAAAGACAATAAAAGAGTAGATAAAGATTATAAAGGTCAAGTAACACAACTTCAAGGAAATGTTGATTTTTACGATGGAACAAAAGAAACAACACTTGATTACTTTGATGATTTATTAGATAGTGAGAAAATTGACTCGATGTTTAATACAGAAGTTGAAAAAATTGTAAGAGAGACTGATGATTTATTATACATTCATACTAGTTCTGGACTAGTAAAATCTAGAAATGCAGTAATTTCTATTGGAAAAATGGGTAAACCAAATAAACCATCGTACAAAATCCCTCCATCAATTAAAGCAAATGTGAACTTCAACCTTGACAAATGTTCTTCAAATGAGAAAATTTTAGTTGTTGGTGGTGGAAACTCAGCTGCTGAATATGCTTATGACTTAGCTGATCAAAGCAATAATGTAACTATGGTTTATAGAAAAGCAGAATTTTCAAGACTAAATGAAACAAATGAAGAGATTTTACATAAATACCATGGGGAAGAGAAATTAAGACTTAGAATGAATACTGATATTGAATCATTAGAAAATGATTCTGGAAAAGTAAAAGTAAACTTCAATGATGGTTTTTCAGTACTTTATGATAGAGTAATTTACGCAATTGGTGGAACAACTCCTGTTGACTTCTTAAAGTCATGTGGTGTAGAAGTAAATGAAAACAACCAACCGATCTTCGATGAGCACCAAGAAACTTCTGCAAAATGTGTATATGTTGCTGGTGATATTGCATTTAAATCAGGTGGATCTATTGCAATTGCATTAAATCATGGATATCATATTGTAAATAATATCATTAGAAAAAGAGGAAGAATCTTCTCTCACACTGAAAAAGTAGCAAGCGTTTTTAAATCCTGCTAACTAATTTTAGATAAAACACTTAGGTGTTTTATCTCTCACTTATAAATTATTTTTATAAAATTTTAAATCTTAAACGTAAATACCACTAATAAGTTACTATTTTTTGGTATTATTTCATTTTTATTTTAAACATAATTAAATTATTCAACAAGGATAAGCATGAAGAGTCTTAAAAATTCTGTAATTGGTAAAATACTTTTTGTATCTATAACTACTATATTTTTATGTATGTCAATACTTACATACTTTATAGCAGATACTACTTTTTCATCTATGAAAAATATCACTAAAAAAACTATACAAGAAGAAGTTTCTTTATTAACTGAAAAAATTGAAACTTTTAATCAAGTAGCAAAAACAGGTGCAAATAAAATGTCATCAGTTTTTATGAGCATGATAGATGAGGTAAAGTTTGAAGAAAACACTTTTGTTGATATAAATGGTCTTAAAACACCTAGCATAAAAATAAACAATGAAATAATCAATATGAATTTTGATTTAGTAGATAAGTTTACAGAAATTACGGATGGCTCTGTTGCAACAATATTTGTAAGGGAAAATGATGAATTTATTAGAGTCTCAACAAGTTTAAAAAAACAAGATGGCAAAAGAGCAATAGGAACAAAACTAAATAAAACTCACCCTGGATATAAAAGTGTCCTTGAAGGAAAAGAGTATTTAGGGAAAGCAAAACTTTTTGGAAAAGAGTACATGACTAAATATATACCTATTATTTCAAATAATAAAGTTATAGGTATTGCTTTCGTAGGCTTTGATATAACTAAAGATATAAAAGCTTTAGAAAAAAATTTATCAAATAAAAAAATAGGTGAGAGTGGTTATTACTACATTGTAAATAGTAAAAAAGGTAAATCTTATGGTGAGTTTTTACTTCATCCAACTTTAAAAAACAAAACTGCACTTAATTTACAAGATACGAATGGAAATTTATTTATAAAACAAATGCTAGAAGAAAATAAAGGCTTTTTAGAATACCAATGGACAGATGGCAAAAAATATGTATTTTTCCAAAATTTTGAAGATTGGAATTGGTTAATAATTGCAGGAGTAAATGAAGATGAAGTCTTAAAAGATGCTAATAAAACTATGTATATTACAATCTCTTTAGCTTTATTAACGCTAATTTTAATCTCAATTGCTATTTATATTACTTTAAAAATTTCTTTAAACTCACTTACTAAGATTGATTCAGGTCTATTAAGATTTTTTAAGTATCTAAATAGACAAACAGATGATATAGAGAAAATAGAGATAAATACACAAGATGAATTTGGTCGAATGGCCAAAGTTATAAATGAAAATATAGAAAAGACTCAAAAGAGTATTCAAGAAGATAGAAACTTGATAGATGAAACAATTCAAGTATTAGGTGAATTTGAACAAGGTGACTTATGTCAAAGACTTAATATAAGTGTTAATAACCCTGCATTAATGCAATTAAAAAATGTATTAAACAAAATGGCAGATAACCTTGAAACTAATATTGATAATGTTTTAAATGTTTTAGAACAGTATAGTAATTATAACTATCTTAATAAAATTGATAAACAAAATTTAAAAGAGCATTTACTTAAACTTGCTAATGGAGTAAATACTCTTGGCGATTCAATTACAGAAATGCTAATTGAAAATAAATCAAATGGTCTTACTTTAGATAAAAGTTCTGATATTCTTCTTGACAGTGTTGATAAACTGAATGAAAGTTCAAATGAAGCAGCTACTAGCTTAGAAGAAACAGCTGCTGCTTTAGAGCAAATAACAAGTAATATTAGACACAATACACAAAGTATTGCTCAAATGTCTAATTTTTCAAATAAAGTTACTCTTTCAGCTAAAGAAGGTGAATCCTTAGCAAACAAAACTACAGGAGCAATGGACAGCATAAATGAAGAAGTAACAGCCATTAATGAAGCTATTACAATTATTGATCAAATTGCATTCCAAACAAATATTCTTTCACTAAATGCAGCTGTAGAAGCAGCAACAGCAGGTGAAGCAGGAAAAGGCTTCGCTGTAGTTGCACAAGAAGTAAGAAACCTTGCTTCAAGAAGTGCAGAAGCGGCAAAAGAAATAAAAGACTTAGTTGAAAGTGCTACACTTAAAGCACAAGATGGAAAAACAATTGCTACAGATATGATTGAAGGCTATAAAATGCTTAATGAAAATATATCTCAAACAACAAATTTAATATCAGATATAGAGAATGCTTCAAAGGAACAGTTGTCAGGAATTGAGCAAATAAATGATGCTGTAACAAGTCTTGATAGACAAACACAACAAAATGCACTTGTAGCAGCAAAAGCTCATGATGTGGCACTTGAAACTGATCAAATGGCAAAGCTAGTAGTTAGTAGTGCTAATGAGAAAAAATTTCAAGGTAAAGATAAAGTAAAAGATAAAGAGTTCTAAAACTTTTTAGCTAGTATGATAACTTGTTAAAGAAGTACAATCTTTACAATTTAAATTTTTTTCATCTTTATTACAAGTAACACAAGGTCTTGGATTATCAAATTCTCTTTTTTCTTTAATATTTGGATGTTTTGAAGCTATGTAAGAGACATTTTCAACTGGATCATATAATAGTCTATTTAATACTTCATCATATAGATTTCTATTTCTTGCTAAAGCTCTTCTTACATTCATAGAAGGATTTTTTTCTAAAAATAACATTTCATTTAAATTATTAGTACTTTTTGCTAGGTCTATTAATTCATCTATTGTCTTACCAATAAGTCCCATGAGAATCTCCTTTAATTATCTATAAAGTGTGGGATTATATCATAAATTTAAAGTTTTATTAATATAAAAAATATAAAAAATAAACTTTTAGTAATTTATATGAGTTTTTTATAGTGTTTATTTAATTACTTAAACATTTGTTTTAATACTTAGTAAAATTTTTGAAATATGAAGTATTTATTTTATTATATATTTTTTCTTAATTTTTGTAAGAAAAAAAGTATTAAAAATTAAATTGAAAGAATAAAAAACTTGTGATAACTATCTAGATAACATTTTTAAGCAACTGATAATACAGTAAGGTAAGATCCTTCTTGGTATTTTTTTAATTCATTAGGAAACTCAATCATATTTTTCTTTTCAAATGAGCTTATACTTTGAGATGATACTAAAGTTGTTTCGCAAAAACTATTTAATTGAATAAGCCCTTCCATCTTAAATGTAACAGCTCCACCTGCAAAGTTTCCTTTTTTTGCTCTTTTTTTAATAAATAGTTTTTCTATTTGATTTTCTCGCAAAAAGCTATTTACATTACTTGTAAACTCTTTTACGCATTCAGTTGATTCATCATCATCTAAAGTGATTTTTTTTATTTTTAGGTCAATATAAATTATAATATCATCATCATTTTTCTCAAATACCGAAAAAATTGCATTATTTGCTTTTAATTCTACTCCGCATAACTTCATATTAAATCCTTTTTTTGAATATGTAAGAAATTATATATTAAAAAAGTAAATGATTGGTTTTTTATTTCAAATTGTAAGATTTTTAAAAAAGGAGACTTTTTAGAGACTTTTTAAAAAAGTCTCTATTTAGTCTCTAAATAGATTAAACGTCTAAGTGTTCAACGTCTTTTGCATGTTCTTCGATATAGTTTCTTCTTGGTTCTACCTCATCACCCATAAATAGTGTAAAGGCATCAGAAGCAGCTTCTGCATCATCGATTTTAACTCTTAAAAGTCTTCTATCTTCAGGAGTCATAGTAGTTTCCCATAACTGTTCAGGGTTCATCTCACCTAGACCTTTATATCTTTGGATATATGCGCCTTTTTTAGCTAAACCTTCTACTTCATCTAGTAATTCAATTAAATCTCTTCCATCAAACATTGAAATATCTCTCTCAACAAGCTTAGAGAAGATGTATGTGGCCTCTGAGAAGTAAGGTGATGCAAACAGCTCATCATCAATAATAAGCTCTTCTAGCCCCTCGTTTGTTTGTACAAACAGCTGTATCATCTCAGAGTTAATATTTTTTGTAAGAATATTATAACCTTTGTCTTCCAGGAAGCCTCTAACAACTTCATATAAATCCATTTGTTCTAGTTTTACTAAATCAGGATTTTCAATTAAGTGTTTTAATACCTCAACTAAAGAGTATCTTTTTTCTAATTGTTGTAACATATCTCTATATCTAGAAACTGTTTTAAATAAATCAATCATATCATTTGTTCCTAATCCAGCAAAAGAGAAGTTTTCTACTCCATTTTCAATTAAGAAGTTTGATAAGGCTGTATCATCTTTTAGATAAATTTCATTTTTACCTTTTTTATATCTGTATAATGGCGGTTGAGCTATGTATAAATATCCTTTTTCAACTACTGGTCTTAAAAACCTAAAGAAGAAAGTTAAAAGCAGTGTTTGAATGTGAGATCCATCAACATCCGCATCGGTCATGATAATTACTTTGTGATATCTAATTTTTTCTTCATTGAAATCTTCACCTATACCACAACCCATAGCTGTAATCATATTTCTAATTTCATCAGATTTTAAAATTTTATCAAGTCTTGATTTTTCAACATTTAAAATTTTACCCTTAAGTGGTAAAATTGCTTGATAAACTCTATCTCTACCTTGTTTAGCTGAACCACCTGCTGAGTCCCCTTCCACCAGGTATAATTCTCTAACCTCCGGGTCTTTTGACTGACATTCAGCAAGTTTTCCAGGAAGTGTTCCAACAGACATTGAGTCTTTTTTTCTAGTAAGTTCTCTAGCTTTTTTAGCAGCTTCTCTACCACGTGCTGCCATTAAAGCTTTATCCATAACAGCTTTTGCTTGTTGTGGATTTTCTTCAAAATATCTATCTAAACACTCAGAAGTAAGTTTTTGACATAAAGGTTTTACATAAGAAGATCCAAGCTTCCCTTTTGTTTGTCCTTCAAACTGAGGTTCTGGAACTTTTACAGAAACAATTGCAATTAAACCTTCTCTTACATCATCACCTGTAATTTTTGTATCTTTTTCTCTAGCATTTGCATTGTTGTTTAAATATTTAACAATTGATCTTGTAAGTCCAGCTTTAAAACCAGCTTCATGTGTACCACCATCAATTGTTCTAATATTATTTACAAATGAAATAGTTTTTTCTGTATATGTAGTATTATACATAAGAGCAATATCAATCTCTATATCATCAGCTTTATCTGAAAAAGAAACTGCATCACATACAGGTGTTTCTTTATTTAAATCTGTTACAAATTGTTTTATACCACCTTCAAAATGGTAAACTTCTTTAACTTTAGTTTTTTCATTTTCTAAAGTAATAGAAATAAATGGATTTAAGTATGCAACTTCTCTAAATCTTTTAGCAAGAACATCAAAATGGTAATCACATACTTCAAAAATAGAATCATCAGCTAAGAACTCAATAGTAGTTCCTGTTTTTCTAGGAGCATCACCAATTATTTCTAAAGGAGCTTTTGGAATACCTTTAGAGAATTCTTGATAGTGAATCTTTCCTTCTCTATGAATTGTCATTTTAAGTTCAGAAGATAATGCATTTACAACAGATACACCAACTCCGTGTAATCCCCCTGATACTTTATATGTATCTTTATCAAATTTACCACCTGCATGTAATACTGTAAGTACAACAGTAGCAGCAGATATATTTTCTGTTGGATGAATAGATACAGGAATACCTCTACCATCATCTTCAACTCTAATCCAATTATCTTTAGTCATAGTTACTTTAATATTTCTACAGTAACCAGCCATAGCTTCATCAATAGAGTTATCAACAACTTCATAAACCATATGATGTAAACCATTAGTGTTTGTATCACCAATATACATTCCTGGTCTTTTTCTAACTGCTTCTAAACCTTTTAAAACTTTAATATTACTAGCGCCGTATTCTTGACTCATCTATTTTTGTCCTTATTTCTAATTTCTATTTTTTATATATTTAAATCTATTTTTCTAAAACAATTGGCATTACAATTGTAAAGAATTTTTCATCTTCTAAGTAGAATGGTAAATTGGATTCATTAAATCCAACAGTTATGTTTTCATTGTTTGTCATACTTAAGAAATCTAATAAATATTTTGCATTTACTGCTAAATAGAAGTTTTCTTCAATATTTAAATTTATATCGATTTGTGTTTGTGATTCACTATCTTCATCTAAAGATTCAAATATAATTGCATTTGATGTAAATGTAATTTTGATATTTGAAAATAGTGATGTAACTAATTTAATTGATTCTACTAGTTGACTTTTTGGTAATGATAAACTATATTTTAAGTTTGAAGGTATAATTCTTTCATAATCAGGGAATTTACCATTAATTAGCTTTGTAAAGAATTTAGAGTTACTATTTTGTATTACTAAATTTGTTTCATCATAAGAAATACTTGCTTCATCAATAAAAAGTTTTTGTATTTCAATAATAGCTTTTTTAGGGATAATAAATTGAGATTCATTATTTGCTATATTTTGTAAATGAGATATTGCTAGTCTTCTAGTATCTGTTGCTACAAAGTTAATTTTATCATTTTTAACATCTATTAGTGCACCATTTAACTCAAACTTAGGATTATTGTTATCAACTGCTGGTGTAATTTTTCTAATAGAATTAATAAAGTTTAATGTAGATATATCTAATTTATTTAGATTTTCATCTTTTAGCATATTAGGATATTCAGATGCATCATACATTGGTAGTTTAAATATAGATTTGTTTTGTTTTATTACAAGATTGTTTCCTGTAGATTCAAATATAATATCTTCATTTTTTAATCTTTTTATAATTCCAAGTAAGTTAGAACCATTTACGGTTGCCTTACCTTCTTCTATTTCATTAATACTATCGATATGAGACTCTAATCCTATTTCATAATCAGTAGCTTTTAAAATTAATTTTGTATTTGCAATCTCTAAATATATATGTGATGTAATTGCACTAGCATCTTTTTTTTCTAAAAAAGGTTGCATTGAAGCTATTACATTTTCAATGATATTTTTAGTAATTATAAACCTCATTTTATATCTCCTATTATTTATATATCTTTAGTGGAAGTAGTAGTGTGTGTGAAAAGATGAAAACACTTTCAAATCGTCGACTGTATCGAAAGACTTTCATGTGATATAACGAAATGAAATATTCACACCTTTTCACACATTGCTTTGAAACTTTTTTTTCTTACTACTGTTTACCACTCCTTATTTATGATTTTATTCTTTAAATTTTCAATGATTAATTTAAAGTTTTCATCTTTCTCAATTAATTCATTTGCTTTCTTAATATTATGAGAAATTGAAGAGTGATCTTTCATTCCTAAGAACTTCGCAATATCAGGCATTGAGTTATGTGTAAGCTCTCTTGCTAGATATATAACAACTCTTCTTGCATTTGCAACGGTTGCTGTTCTTTTCTTAGATTTAATATCACTTGGTTTAATATTAAGCTCACGTGCCACTATATCGATAACGTCAGGAAGTTTAATATTCTCTTTTGTCTCTTTTATTTGCTCTTTTAGTAAACCTTGAACCATTTCAAGTGTAATATCTTGATTTAATAAAGAAGCACTTGCATTAATTCTAATAAGCACTCCTTCTATCTCTCTAATAGAGTTATCAAGGTTCGTAGCAATAAAGTTAATAATCTCTCTTGTTAAGGCAATACCGTTTAACTCAGACTTTTTCTCAATAATTGCAATCTTTGTTTCAAGTCCTGGAATTTGAATATCAGCTGTTAAACCCCACTCAAACCGAGACTTTAGTCTGTCAACTAGACCTGCAATTTGCGATGGAAGTCTATCACTTGTCATTACAATTTGCTTTTTTGCATTGTGTAGTTCATTAAATGTATGGAAGAACTCTTCTTGAGTTTGCTCTTTCCCACTTAAGAACTGAATATCATCTATTAGTAGAACATCACACTTTCTATATTTTGATCTAAAATGCTCCATATTTTTATTTTTAATTGAGAATGTAAAGTCATTCATAAACTGCTCAATTGTTACATAGATAACTGTTTGACCCTTTTCAATAGCAGCATTTCCAACTGCTTGAAGTAAGTGTGTTTTTCCAAGACCAGTTCCTCCATAAATAAATAGTGGATTATACTGTGTTCCTGGTTTGTTTGATACTGCAAGTGACGCATTATAGGCCATTTGGTTAGATGGTCCTACTACAAATGAATCAAATGTATATGAGGGATTTAGTATAGTACTTTCTGCTGTTTCATTTCGTACTTGCTCTTTTATAATCTCTTTTTTGGATTTTTTTTCACCAGCTATTTTAATCTCTACCTTAGGCTTTGTACCATCGTACTGCTCAAAGCAATTCTGAATAAGTCCTGTGAATTTACTTTTTATCCATGAAGCTACATATTTATTTGATACTTCAAATACAGCAAGCTTCTCATCAGATGAGATTTTCTTGTATGTTAACTGTTTTAAGTACCTATCATAATCAATAGATGTTGCTTCTTTTTCAATAAGCACTAAAAAATCTTTATTTGTCATATATCATTAACTCTTTATTTTATAAATAGTAGCTATTATAACGAATTTTTGATAAAAGTTATTCACATGTTAAAAATAAGCAAAAATTAAAGTGAATAAAATGATGAATAAATGTTGTTCACATAGTGAATAAGTAGTGAATAACTAATGTTTATTAAGTGAATATTTAGGTAAAAAATACCATTATACCGTGCTTGAAAGCATGTGAATAAAAATAAGAGAAAAAAAGAGTAAATTACGTGAAAATATTAGGAATTGACCCAGGTACAAGAAACTGTGGATATGCAATTATTGAAAAAAATGGTAGAAATTTAAAGCTTATTGAAGCAGGACTTATAAAAATTAAAACAAAAATATTACAAGAGCAAATTGTAGAAATGACTGAGGGCTTTGATTTAATATTTGAGAGGCATACAATTGATGAGGTATCAATTGAAGATATGTTTTACGCTTTTAACCCTAAAACCGTAATCAAACTAGCTCAATTTAGAGGAGCAATCTCACTTAAAGTCTTACAAGTATTTGGAAACTTTGCTGAGTATACTCCCCTTCAAGTAAAACAAGCAGTAACAGGAAATGGAAAAGCAGATAAGACCCAAGTTGCTTTTATGGTAAAAAGACTTCTTGGAATTAAGAAAGAAATAAAACCTTTAGATATTACAGATGCAATAGCAATTGCTCTAACTCATGCCCAAAGAATAAGATAATTGGTAAAAAATATTTAACTTATATTATAAATACTTTTTATTTGTTATACTTTCGCCTTAATTATAAGTAGGAATAGTAAAATGAAAAGAATAGGTATACTTGCCTCATACAATGGAAGTGGTTTTCAAACAATACAAAAAGCAATAGAAGATAAGATTTTAGAAGCAAAAGTAGTTGTAGTTATTTCAAATAATTCAAATGCAAATGTTTTAGAAACAGCAGAGTCTTTAGATATACCAAATTTTGTAATAAATGATAAAAGGTATCCTAATCAAGACTGCGATGATAAAATCGCTAGATTGCTTTTAGAATTTGATTGTGACTATGTTTTTTGTTCTGGGTATATGAAAATGATAGGACCTAAACTTATCAATGCTTTTGAAAATAAGATAATTAATACTCATCCTGCACTTTTACCTTCAAAATATGGTGGAAAAGGTATGTATGGAAGATATGTGCATGAAGCTATTATTAAAAATGGTGAAGAAAAATCAGGGGTTACTATTCATTATGTAAATGAAAAATATGATGATGGAAAGATTATTCTTACAAAAGAGCTTGTATTAGATGAAAATGAAACAGTTGATTCATTAGAAAATAGAATCAAAGATTTAGAATCTACGGCTATTGTGGATACTTTTAAAAAGCTTTTATAAAATTAATCAAGGAGTTTGTTTAAAACTTTAGCAAACTCTTCTTATTCTTTAGATATCTTTCCACAAAAGATATTCAAAAAGGATTATTTATGAGTGCATGGGTATATTTAATATTAGCAGGATTATTAGAGATTGGTTTTGCCTCGATGCTTAAACTAACAGAAAACTTTACAAAACTTATACCAACAATAATATTCTTAGTATTTGCTACAGGAAGTTTTTATTTTTTAACTAAGGCAGTACAAACAATTCCTATTGGAACGGCATATGCTGTATGGACAGGAATAGGGGCATTTGGTACTATTGTTATTGGAATTTTATTTTATAATGAACCAGCAGGGGCTTTAAGATTATTTTTCTTATTTACTTTAGTTAGTTCTATAGTGGGATTAAAATTAGTATCTTCTTAAATTTTAACTATTAGCCAAAAGGCTAATAGAACTATTTAAATACTGCGTCTAACTCTTCAGTTGTAGTAATGTATTTTACGTTTGTAACTTTTCCATTCTCTACAGAATAAACAGTAATTTTATCTTCTTTTGTTGAAAATGATTTAGCTTGTTCTTCATTAACTAAAAGGATTGAAAATGGGTATTTTTTCATTTTAGGTAAGGCAATAAACTTTGAAATTAAACTTGGCATACCAGAAATATCTGCTATATAATGTGCTTTGTTAGTTTCTAAAAAGTTTGTATCTTTTGTTAATAGATATTCTCTAATAATAACACTTGTACCTCTACTTTCTGCAACTATAATAGTTTTAGCATCTGCAGAAATCTTGTGCATTTTTTCAAATTGATCTTTTATTTCAAATGTTGGTGTTGAGTCTCCAATATTTAATGCGTTTGCGAATGTTGCAATAAGTAATGCAGCAACGAATAAAATCTTCTTCATTTTTTCTCCTAAATTTAAATTGCGAAATTTTACCTATAAAAAGTAAATGAAAGGTTAAGATAAAAACTAATCTATTTAGATAAGGTTGGAAGTTGCCAATTTTTGTAGTAAGCAAGTAGTCTTAAAGCAACACCAAACACAAAAACTATGATTAATGAATAGATATTTTTTAAATCTGTTAAATATAAACCATAAGTTATAAGCCCAACTATAATAGCAACTGTTGCATAAAACTCTGATACTAAAATAGATGGTACCCTATTGATTAAAATATCTCTAATTGTACCACCACCAACAGCTGTAATAAAGGCTAAAATTAATACCCCAAGAAAATTAAAATCATTTTCAATAGCAACCAGTGAGCCCGTAATAGCAAAGGATACAAGCCCTATGGCATCAGAAACTATAAAGGCTGTTTTCCCTTCTAAATCATCTATTTTATGGAGTTTTAAAATTAATGATATCAAAACAGTGGCTACCACTAAGGTTACCGGTAATATATCTGTAAAAACATAAGGTGTTTTATTTGCAAGTACATCTCTTGTCATTCCTCCACCAAGTGCAGTTAAAAATGCTGAGATAAAAACACCTAAAATATCTAGTTTATAATGTACTGCAATTAAAAACCCTGATAGGGCGAAACAAATTACACCAATAATATCTGCTAATTGCAGTGCTGTCATATATAAACCTTTG
>CANNZV010005282.1:0-28994 GCA_947561585.1 Caprella mutica | reverse complement strand
GTAGAAATTTATTGTATATTTTGAGTTATCATTAAAATTTTAAAAATCCACAAAACCACACAGATCTTGTTGTAAGTTTGTCGCCAAATCTGAGTTGCCAAATATTTGATTGTTCGTATTTTACATGTAAATGAACAACTGTATGGAAACATGAATGTTTGTTCTATAAATATTTGTGTAAATGGATGTTTTTTATTGAAGCGACAAGCTAGGAGCTCCGAGCTCAGCCCAAAAAATCCCCTGATTATTGGTGTTGGTGATTTAGGGAGAATCGTCACTACTCCTTCAATAGTGATCTGATATGATTGAAACAAACTAAGTGGTAGTCTGTCTTTTTCTCTACTCTTTCTATGCCCTTGACGAATTTGCTATAGTTGCAGCTCTCTCCGGGGTGAATAATCACCCACCCCATGCACTTTATCATACTCGGGGTGATTCATTGTGACGGTGGAGGTAGTGATGGTGGAGATAGTGGAGGTAGTGATGGTGGAGATAGTGGAGGTAGTGATGGTGGAGATAGAGGGAGTGGTGATGGTGGAGGTGGTGAATGTGGAGGAAATAAATGTGGGATAAGTGAAAATATACTGTGGAGCAAAAATATAACTTAGTTAGAAAAAAGTTATATGTTGATTATATTCTATGAATGATATGAACTGTAGCTACTTGGAATAATTTATTATATTGAAATTACTCTGAATAATTAAATTCTCATGTATTTATTATTACTAGCTTGAGCTGTGTAAATTCCACAGAATTGGGAAGTCAACAAACAGAATATCTCTTTAAGCACATTAATGCATCGAGTACGAAGAATACCATATGGTAGCTACTCCACTTTCCAAAAGTATGAAGTGTGCCAATGTTATTGCTACATATCTTGAATTGTTATATATCTCAAGAATTAATTTTTTTTTATTGCAAATCAACAAATAGATTTGTAGAAATATGTCCAATTAAACACCACCTAAAAAAGTTTTATTATAAAGAATTAGCCCCCAGGGGCTCTATCCTGAAGCTGTCTGTGGTGAATTGAAGAGAAGGGGGGTGGCGTCCCTTGGGCCCCGAACTGTTGTAATTTGGATTATGGATTGTCTTTTTTCATTTTTACCATGTTTATCTTTTTTTTAACGCTACTTGTAGTTTTAGAGGATAGCGCTAGGGTTATGCTCTTCAACTACGAGGTCTTTGAATTTTGTGTTAGATAGGCTTGTAGGCTTCATTTACTATCACCTCTTCATTTTCCTCTTCCATCCGTGAGTGCAGCCACCGGTGCTTGTGTCCCGTTTTGTCATATTCCTTGGTAAGTGACTATTCACGGAGTAGCTTTTCTGCATCCATGAGCATTTTCACCGACGGTGGTAAGTGACTTTGTTCATGGAACCACTTTCCTCTCTGACTGCTTCTTCTAGTCCCTTTTATTTAATTTCCTTTTGACGTCAGCGATATGGCCTTTGGTTCCGAAGCAGACATTAAACCTCTACTAAATTAATTTTAAAGAATTACATATAATTTTCAATTATAACTTTATATCAATTTATCAAACATTTAAAATACAGTGTATCTAATATCAATTATCTAAAATATAGAGAATACACGTTTCATTCAATATTTTGATTTAGTAAAGTAATGGGTCTCTTAAATTTCATATATAATGATTTTTCATTGCTGCTCTCTTTTAAATAATCTTTAACATTGTAAAATAGAATATAATTAGGTTTTTCTTGCCAGACTGCTGGTTACCTGATAAAAGTCTTACCATACTGGCTTTCATATTTTTATGTGTGACAGGAATGGTAGCTAACATAAAAGTTATTTTAGTGTTATAAGCTAATAAATAACACCCAGAAATGCAATTTTTAATAGAAATCTCACATATTCTTGAAAAAGTAAGAGAATTATTTTCAATAGATTGGTAATTTGAACTTTATAGAAAGGAATTTTTTGTTAAAAGTTCTGAGCCAATCTGCCATTTCAAAATCAAAATGATCTTTCTAGCCATAAAATGATTATCCATTTTAAATTTTTTTAATCAATCGGATTGTACAAGTTACTTTATAAAATCAGTAGTTATGTAAGATTTCAGTTCTAAATGGGTTCATCTTTGGTACATATTGGTTTATATTCCATCTGAAATTTTAGCTAAGTTTTGTTAATTAACTCTATAGCTATATATGATTTTTATTTATTTTGGTCATTCAAAATTTAAACTGTTTTATCATGGTCATAGTTAGATATTACATTGATTTGCCCTATTCTTTTATAGCGCAGTATACTTTAAATGAATAATTTTACTCCTAGCTGATTGCATTACATAAATGTAAGGGTAACCCTAGCCCTCAGTAACCATATTGGTTTTTCATCAGTTCTGCTAATCTGAACTCTTCTGAGAATTTATAACATTGCCTTCTGTTATCATCTTATCAGATAATATACTGACATGCATAAGATAAAGATTGAATAATATCTCATGATGTCTTATCAGCTTCATTTTATATATTTGTATATCATAGTACCAGTTTTCATATGTTGCTCTGTAGGAAACACTTGTGGGATTTATGAAACTCTTTTTGTCTAAATTTTTTTGCTTTAAAGTCATTTTCACTATTTTTCAAGATATAAACTGTTCCTTTTTGTAGCTAGATCTAGTTTTTATGATATTATGGGATTGTGCATTTTTTATCCCTTCAGAAGTGATTGTTTCAACTATGTTTTTATCTTCAAATATAGTATTTTCTTAGTTCAGTGATATACTAACCAATTCATCCATTTGTTGCAGTTTTCAAGAATAATTATAAATTCAGATTGAAATTATAGTTCATAACAAATTAACAAGAGGATAGATATCAATTGACCATCAGAAGCAAATTAAGAAGACCAACTACAGTTTGCAGTCAAACAGATGTTCTAAATCCTGATTCAAAGGTATGTAAATGTTAGTTACATTTTTCAGTTTGTTTCAAAATTAAATCCTAAATTATCATTGCAACAACCGTCTCATACTGTACACACCTCAGGATTTTGTTTTGCTATATATAATTCAATAACTCAAGGTTGCTTGGTTGCATAGCTATCACCCATGTTAAAATGCTAGTCTTGTAATCTGTTAAATTGTTTTATCTAAAATAATATGAAAAAAAAATTCATATTTCGTAACAAAAAATGAAGCTTTCTTTGGAAATTTTTAGTCTGTTCATTATAGCAGTGAAAAATCTTCATTTAATTAAATTTCTTATTCTTTTTAAAAAAAACTGACTCTTTTCAAATTTAGGTTTGCACTTCTTGGAAGCTAAGCTTTTAAATTCATTATCTATTTGAATCTATATTCATAAAACATTTTCTCATACAATATAGCTATACTTTAAACCTTGAATTGATCATTTTTATGAGCTTATTAAAGTAGACTAGTAGCTGAGAATTATTTATATCAGTTATGAATTAATTAGTATATTTATGCACTTTTATTGAATAATTCCATATGAAAAAAAAACATTTCTTTTTAAATGTATAAATAGCAATGAAAATTGCTAAATATATTAATTGTAAATATGATGTAGCTACTTCTTACAATTTTATTGAATTTGGTAGTTGAATTCCAGTAGTTAAGGTAGTGTAAAAAGGTTTTGGACCCTCATTTTTGTGGTGAGATTTGTTGTATGTTTTTTCAAATGGGGTCCCCGCTTTTAACCAAGTTTATTTTGTCCTAGAATCCAAAACAGGACATAGTAAGCTAAAATATGAATGGACTGTCATTTCCAACCAATGTTGTAAAAGGATACACTTTAATTTCATATTATTAAGGAATTAATCATTTATTTGTAAAGTGTAAATGTTTCTAAACTTGCTCAATTTGTAAATTTTAAATTAAACTGGCATATTATGAATATTTGTATTTTTTGTCTATAAAATTTCAATTGACTCTAACCTTTGAATATTGTCCAAATGATCCAGGATTTCACCTGAGTTGTTTTTCCATGGGTTCGCAGCCATCTAAAAATAAATATTTTGATTTTTTATTGTCACTCTATTGAGCCATACTCTTTCTGATTGCTTTTCTGAGTATTTTGAATTTACTTTCTTTTTGATGTCTGCAATATGGCCTTTGGTTCTGAATCAGAATTTAACCTATACTAACTACATAACTAGTTAATATGTTGCTAACTAACTAATTATTATTTTAAAATTTACTCACCTCTTTAACTTCCTTCAGGTTCCCACTCAAAATATGGAGAGATAAAAGCCTATCATAATTCATCAGTTGTCAAACAGGGCAATTAAGGGGTTAGTAACCACTTTTAGTTATCACTTTAGTATGCATCACTTGTTATATGTTAAATTAAGTTATAAAATAAATTAAATTTGGAATGTGTGGATTTTTATAGCTAGGATTTTAGTTTTCAATCAAATTCTGAATGAAGTAAGTTAACATTGTAGTTTTACAGTACAAGATGTCTATTGCCTTCTAATTTGATTCCAATATTTTCACGAAAGTAAGAGGAGTTAGCTAATAGACTTTTTAACAATTTATTTATTTCAAACACATACATACACTCTTGAAGATACTATTTGTACATTAAAATGAATCAAAAGCAGTAGCTAGGTACTGTTATTGCTAATATAAAATTTTGTGATTAGTTTTTTAATTCCACTGAATAGAAGTGAATTATTCATTTAAATAAATTTAGCTACTATAGATGTGGAATATTTTCAATTGATTCAATCATTTACTTTGTGTTTTTCAAAAATGTTGGGGATTTTATGCATAAGCATTTTCATTAAAAATCAAGAATTTCATGGGTATCTATGTGAGATTTTGATTATAACTAAAATAGCTACTATAAATCTTCAAATTGTCTGTATCAATACATCTCTAATAAAAGTACCCTATTTAATAGTTTGTATTTTCTGATATGGTTATTTCATATCAAATATAAATTTTTATTTAAATTATAACTATCTTTTCAACATTAGAAAATTTCATCTGGCAAGCACACAAAATTTAATAGGCTTAATATATTAAACTCAACAAATGCTTAATATGATTATAATTTTTATTTCAGTGTAATGTAATCATGGCATCTGAGGCCAGACTACCACACCTGATAGGAATTGATTTCGGGACAACTTCCTGCAAGTTCGGTTACTTCATCAACGGCAAAGTGGAGATATTTGAAGATGAGTTTGGTAACAAATCTATGCCTTCTTATGTTGCCTTCACTAAGGATGGAAGATTGGTTGGAGAGAAAGCCAAGAGACAGATGGGAGAAAATCCGAGAAACACTGTGTTTGCCGTCAAGAAACTGATGGGAAAGAAGATATATGCTGTTCGGGAATTATGTAAAGATTTACCATTCAAGTTGACAGAATTAGAAAATGAACTTTGTGGAGTTATGGTTGAGAATGCAGGAGAGATTATTCAGCTCTACCCTGAAGAAGTTGCAGCTATGATGTTCTCCAAAATGAAACGTTTGGCTGAGAGTAGAGTGGGGTCGAGCATTGATGGAGTTGTTATCTCCGTACCACCAGGCTTCAATAGTTGCCAGAGAAAAGCTACTGTTAATGCTGGTACCATTGCTGGATTCGAAAAAGTTATTCTTATTGATGATGGAACTGCAATGGCTTGTGCTTATTATCATTCCCTTGTGACAGTAGTGCCTAAAGACATTGTTTGCATTAATGGAAGAGTTGGATTCACCAGCTTTTCTAGATTTAAGGTAGATCATTACAGTATTTTCCAGAAAAAAACTGACGTGATTGAAAATGAAATAATTAACACCTTTAAACAAACAAAAGAGTCATCTTGGGTAAATTTGGACTTAATCAAGAAATGTGCGAATTCTTTCAACTGTGGTAATGACAAAGGTATTGATGCTATTCTTTTATCTGGAGAATTCAGTCAAGACGAGGACGTCAAGACAATTCTAAAAGAAAGATTCATAAATGTTTCTAATAGTAAGTGGGAACATTCACTGGACAGTGTGATCACTGGTTTGTGTTTGGTTGCAGCTGGTGAAATGCAAAAGAGTAAATTGGTACACTATGAAATTAATGTGAATAGGAAAATAAAGCTCGGTGCAGAAACTTTATTTGATTCTTCAGCAAGAATTGCATCTGCAGTTAAAGCTGTTCACTTTTATGAAGGAGGTACTTATGATGTAATTGAATTTGTTGAAGGCTCTGCCCAGAAATATGCAGTAGTTACAAGAATTGAAATTCCAAATAGTTCCATTGGTATATTTAACAGGTATTTCTCCTCATTTGTATCTCCATTGTGTCTTCTATTCAAAGTTGACAAGAATGGCATATTGCTCTGTGAATCAAATGACGTTAATGTATCTATCAATTTCAATTCTGTAAATGATGCGCATATTCAGAAATCAAAGGAAACAGAGGAAGAATATGTCTGTGATGTCAGAGAAAAACTCAATGAGATATTCTCAGTTCTACATTCAATGAGTGAGTTAGTTAAGCCAGCTGATCACTCTCCCATTAATATGGCTAGTGGTGAAATACAGGAGATATTTTCCTCTGTAACTGAAGACAGTGAAATCACTGATATTAACTCTGCATATCTAACATTGACTGAATTTCAGAGAGGGATATGGAATATGTTTGAATTTTACTCACAACAGCAACAACCAAACATCCGAAAGTTTATTGATGAACATAACAAAACTTTCACTAACAGGCAAATGAATTTGGTTAATTGCAATTCCAAATCTGATGAGAGTGAAAGTATTAACAAATCGGACCGAAATTATTGTCCCACAAACAGAAAACATTTCGATGTTACTGGCAGTCAAAACAATGAGAACAATGGCAATAAATCTGACAGTCTGAAGAATGAGAACAATGGCATTAAACCTGACAGTCTGAAGAATGAGAACAATGGCATTAAAACTGACAGTCTGAAGAATGAGAACAATGGCATTATACCTGACAGTCTGAAGAATGAAAAAAATGGCATTAAACCTGACTGTTTGAAGAATGGAAACAATGCCAATAATCATTCTAGTCAAAAGAATGGGAACAATGGCATTAATCCTGACAGTCATAAGAGTGGGAAAAATGCTAATGTTACTAAAATTTATAGGAACAAAGACAATGGTAGAAGCTCTGTGGAGCAAACAAATGCCATGACATCGAAGAATATGAAGAATCAGAGGAATGAGAATAGCTCCAAAATTGCTAACAGCAAGAAGAATGGGAGCAATGCAAGCTGTTCTCAAAGACAAAAGACTGAGAGTGAATTCAAAAGTATGAATACTCCTCAGAATGATTCCTTGGTTGGTAATGGTAAGAAAAATGAGAAGACATCCAATACTTTCCCTGAAGCTAAGGTCACCAAATGTAATATTGGTGCAGGAGATGCAAGAATGAAGCAGAATGTTATTGACAGAATAAAGCAAGGCAATGCCAAGTCCAGTGAAGGAAATGTACAAAATAAAGGTGAGGAACAGCAAAGAAACCAAACAAAAGATGTTTATCATGAAGAAGAATGTAATAAAAATATTCTTCATCCAGCTGCCTTATCTACTACATCTGATGACGATTATGGAAAACTAGAGGAAGTTCTTCACACGAAACAACAAATTGGTGAGTAGTTACCATTTTATAGTTTGTGTTGTTGCTAATCGTAGAACTAACTGTTCTAAAGATGTAAAATGTTGGTAGATATTTTTTTTGCTCAAAAGTTGTGTTAAACTGTTAGAGCGTCGAGTGTTTGACGTCTAGCTACTCAATTATCGTATTAATTAGGTAGCTATATACCGGGTGACCAATAAAAAACTGGTCGAAAGTAAATACTTATAACTTCAAAAGTAATTGGTGTAGAAATGTAAAACTAAAATCACATAAAAGAGTATATTCTCAAGTTTTATTCAGTATATAACAAGTGTTTGAAATCCTTACCGCTGTGCTTAATACAGAAATTAATACCTTTTTCAAAATTAGCGATTATTGCAACTAATATATTTTAGTTACTTCACGTATTACTTGCTTCAAGTTTTCAATCATGTTTGGTTTCTATTTGAATACATTCTATTTGAAATATATAAGAGATAATATCGAAAGGTCAAGGGACTTAGTTGGATAGAGAAAACGGTTCGGTGCGATATAATCTTGTCCTTTAAGTGATTTTTCAACCAGTTTATTGCAGAAAAGAATGTGCATGCAGTTGCTGTGTCATAATGAAACCAAAAGTCAAGATGATTGTCGTCAGTCATTACAGTAGCTATTTAACATTACAATGCATCCGTCGGTGTTTACAGAACAAACATTTTCAGTCTCTAGTCTCTACATCTTGAAAAAAAATATGGACCATGCTTGGCCTATGCGAACTCAAACCGCACCGAACTGTCACTTTCACCAAGTGCAATGGTTTCTCAAACACTTAATTTCTTGTCCATTTATTGAACAAATTCTTAGCCATTAGCTATAATGTTTATACCCTTGTTGAATTGAGTGGCATATTTTCTCTTATCTTTAGTTGGAGAACTGTTTTAATGATGATGTTTGGAAATGAAAACACGCTATTCAATAGTTAGTTGCATAATGATTCATGAGGCTTGAATAAAACGTGTTGACGAAATATCCATTATGTTTAATTAGGATATCATTAACCCTCATTCCATATTTTTCAATATCTTTGATATCAAATTAAACTTGAAAATATATTTACTCTTTTATGTAATTTTTGTTTCATATTTCTACACCAATTACTTTTTGAGTTGGAAGCATTTTCTTTCGACCAGTTTTTTATTGTTCACCCGGTATTTTGATATAGTAAAGAATATCCATGTATGAATTATGAGTATAATTAATTTATTTTATCACCTAATGATTTCATACATGACTCATTCATGCTCTAATTTGATCTAATTGTTGTTGTTGGTTTTGTGAAAACTCATTGCATTTTAATTAAAATTGACTTTTAAACATAAGTGCTGGAATTTTATAGATATAGACTAACTACTGAATATTGATTACTTACTATGAAGATTTTTTATAGTTTGTCATTCATGATTTATCAGATTTTTCTTCCATACCCATCACACATTTGATTTTTCTATAAATTAATGAAATAATTATTATACAAAATAAAAAAAATCTCTTGTAGCCAGCTTCTGTTTGTTAGCTATTTAGAACAATTTTCTGTGCCAGTAGTAGAAATTGCTCCATAGATTAAATTATAAATAAGGAAATCTGAAATATTTCATTAGCGAGATATATGGAAACGTTAGTTTAAATTTGCCAAAGGTATTTATTAGATAGCTACATATCTGTAGTATTACAATTAGCAAACACAGTATCAGCTCTCCAGGTTGCCACACAGCTTTCGAAATAAGATTTAAATTGTTTTTCCATACAACAATTGTATTCAGCAAATCTAATCCCTTAAATCTTCTCGTTTTATAGTGTTTTTTTAATACTTGCTCATTTTTAAGTAGCTATTCATATTACATATTGGTAATAAATTATTTCAACATATCCCTTTCTAATTAATTGTCTTCATTACAGGAAAATCTTCTGGAGGTCTAACAATGGGGATAGACTTCGGCACCAGCAAATGTTGTGTAGCGGCTCTGGTTGGTAGAAACGTTGAGGTCATCGCCAATGAAAAATGCAAGAAAACCACTCCATCTTATGTCACTTTTTCTGATAATGAACGATACTTTGGTGAAGATTCAAAGCATTCTGCCTTAATTATGATGGATAAGACAGTGATTGAGCCTAAAAACAAGATATTTCAGTCAGAAAGTCCTGAATCCTTTTCAGTCAAATGTAAATCTGAGGATTACTCATTGAATCCTGTACAAATCAGTTCTATGTTGATAAAGTACATGAAAGGAGTGGTAGACAACCATCTTGAACAAGAGGTTAAGGATGCTGTCATTTGTGTTCCCACATACTTCAATAACAAACATCGTCAGAGCATCAGAACAGCTGCGGCAATTGCCGGACTGAACGTGTTGTCAATCCTCAATGAACCAACCGCAGCAGCCATCAACTATAAGATGAACAACTCTGAAGAGAAGACAAAAAACATCGACATTTTGGTGTTTGATTTGGGGTCAGGAGGTCTAAGTGTCGCTCTTGTTGGGATAAAGGAAGATAAATTGAAAGTTTTTGGAATTGTCGGTACAACTGAAGTGTCTGGTAATGTTATGGATAGGAAGTTAGTCGATCATTTCAAAAAGGAAATATTCGAAAAACATGGAATTGAAATAGATGGTGAGAAAGAGACAGAGAAACTCAGGTTAGTTTGTCAAAAAATCAGATATGAATTGACTGGATTAACCAGCACAGCTAATTTGTTGGAAAATTTTGATGGTGCAAGCGATTACAAATGTGAAATTACTAGACTGAAATTTGAAGGAATTATTTCTGAAATTGTCGAAGTTGTAGTTTCCCTATTAGATAAACTCTTCAAGAACTGTGATTTCCCACAAACTGCCTTAGATAAAATTGTTTTGTGTGGGGGTGTATCCCGAGTACCTTTCATTCAAAATATATTAACAGACTATTTCAAAGAACACAAAAGCAACTGTAAATTTGATGGTACCATTAATGCTGACGAAGCTGTTGCTCTTGGTGCTGCTTATCATGCAGCAGGTTTATCTAAAGTGACATCTATCAAACCTTTACAAGTTGAAGACTTGGTCAAAATAAAATCTAAACATATTAGAAAATTGTGGTTAGCTGTTCCGCAAGATGAACCGAAAGCATTCTTTTCGAAAACTAACAAGTTTCTAATAACATCAAGCAGCATCGCGTGGAGTCTCTCTGAAGCTGAAAAATATGAGGTGAAAGCAGTTCATCAAATGAAAGAGGAAGTAGTAAACTTTGATGATAATGATAAAGAACAGATGCAAATTGCAGAACAAAGAAATGAATTTGAATCTCGATGCTTGAATGAAAAGAAAAAATTTAAGAAATTTCTACGGTCAAAGACTATCAGCGAGAAACTTGCAAAGAAAATGATGAGTCATTGTGATGCTGTTCTCGATTCTCTTGGAGAAGATGACAATATTGATTTGAGTGCAATGGGGAAACATCAGGAGGAGTTTGAAGAGTTTGTGAAAGAGATTGATGATGAAGTAGCTGAAGAAAGGGAGAGACAGAGAGCTGCTGAGGAAACAGAGAGAAGGAGAGCTGCTGAGGAAATGGAGAGAAAGAGAGCTGCTGACGAAATGGAGAGAAAGAGAGCTGCTGAAGAAAGGGAGAGACAGAGAGCTGCTGAGGAAATAGAGAGAAGGAGAGCTGCTGAGGAAATGGAGAGAAAGAGAGCTGCTGACGAAATGGAGAGAAAGAGAGCTGCTGACGAAATGGAGAGAAAGAGAGCTGCTGACGAAATGGAGAGAAAGAGAGCTGATGAAGAAAGTAAGAGAATGAGAGCTGCTCAAGAAACTGCAAGGAGAGATGATATAGAAAAGGAGAGAAAAAAAATATATGAAGAAAAGGAAAAAAATAGAGCTGCTGCAGAAAAGGAGAGAAAGAGAGCAGCTGAAGAAATGCACAGTAGTGACGTACAATCGGAGGTTAAAGTGGGTAGTTTGGTTCCACTCAGTGACGTACAATCGGAGGTTAAAGTGGGTAGTTTGGTTCCACTCAGTGACGTACAATCGGAGGTTAAAGTGGGTAGTTTGGTACCACTCAGTGACGTACAATCGGAAGTTGAAGTGGGTAGTTTGGTTCCACTCAGTGACGTACAATCGGAGGTTAAAGTTGGTAGTTTGGTTCCACTCAGTGACGTACAATCGGAGGTAATGCAAAGAAAGGGAACTGAAATAATTACAGAAGATAGAGCTGCAAAGCAATCAGCTGCAGAGAAGAGAGCTGCTGAGCAATCAGCTGCAGAAAAGAAAGCTGCTGAGCAATCAGCTGCAGAAAAGAGAGCTGCTGAGCAATCAGCTGCAGAAAAGAGAGCTGCTGAGCAATCAGCTGCAGAAAAGAGAGCTGCTGAGCAATCAGCTGCAGATAAGAGAGCTGCTGATTTAGCATCTGCAGATAAGAGAGCTGCTGAGCAATCAGCTGCAGATAAGAGAGCTGCTGAGCAATCAGCTGCAGATAAGAGAGCTGCTGAGCAATCAGCTGCAGATAAAAGAGCTGCTGAGCAATCAGCTGCAGATAAGAGAGCTGCTGAGCAATCAGCTACAGATAAGAGAGCTTCAGATAAGAGAGCTGCTGAGCAATCAGCTGCAGAAAAGAGAGCTGCTGAGCAATCAGCTGCAGAAAAGAGAGCTGCTGATCAATCAGCTGCAGAAAAGAGAGCTGCTGATCAATCAGCTGCAGAAAAGAGAGCTGCTGAGCAATCAGCTGCAGATAAGAGAGCTGCTGAGCAATCAGCTGCAGAAAAGAGAGCTGCTGAGCAATCAGCTGCAGATAAGAGAGCTGCTGAGCAATCAGCTGCAGATAAGAGAGCTGCTGATTTAGCATCTGCAGATAAGAGAGCTGCTGAGCAATCAGCTGCAGATAAGAGAGCTGCTGAGCAATCAGCTACAGATAAGAGAGCTGCTGAGCAATCAGCTGTAGATAAGAGATCTGCTGAGCAATCAGCTGCAGATAAGAGAGCTGCTGAGCAATCAGCTACAGATAAGAGAGCTGCTGAGCAATCAGCTGCAGATAAGAGAGCTTCAGATAAGAGAGCTGCTGAGCAATCAGCTGCAGAAAAGAGAGCTGCTGAGCAATCAGCTACAGAAAAGAGAGCTGCTGAGCAATCAGCTGCAGAAAAGAGAGCTGCTGATCAATCAGCTGCAGAAAAGAGAGCTGCTGATCAATCAGCTGCAGAAAAGAGAGCTGCTGAGCAATCAGCTGCAGATGAGAGAGCTTCAGATAAGAGAGCTGCTGAGCAATCAGCTGCAGAAAAGAGAGCTGCTGAGCAATCAGCTGCAGATAAGAGAGCTGCTGAGCAATCAGCTGTAGATAAGAGAGCTGCTGAGCAATCAGCTGCAGATAAGAGAGCTGCTGAGCAATCAGCTGCAGATAAGAGAGCTGCTGAGCAATCAGCTGCAGATAAGAGAGCTGCTGAGCAATCAGCTGCAGATAAGAGAGCTGGGGAGCAATCAGCTGCAGATAAGAGAGCTGCTGAGCAATCAGCTGCAGAAAAGAGAGCTGCTGAGCAATCAGCTGCAGAAAAGAAAGCTGCTGAGCAATCAGCTGCAGAAAAGAGAGCTGCTGAGCAATCAGCTGCAGATAAGAGAGCTGCTGATTTAGCATCTGCAGATAAGAGAGCTGCTGAGCAATTAGCTGCAGATAAGAGAGCTGCCGAGCAATCAGCTGCAGATAAGAGAGCTGCTGATTTAGCATCTGCAGATAAGAGAGCTGCTGAGCTATCAGCTGCAGATAAGAGAGCTGCTGATTTAGCATCTGCAGATAAGAGAGCTGCTGAGCTATCAGCTGCAGATAAGAGAGCTGCTGAGCTATCAGCTGCAGATAAGAGAGCTGCTGAGCAATCAGTTGCAGATAAGAGAGCTGCTGAGCAATCAGCTGCAGATAAGAGAGCTGCTGAGCAATCAGCTGCAGATAAGAGAGCTGCTGAGCAATCAGCTGCAGATAAGAGAGCTGCTGATTTAGCATCTGCAGATAAGAGAGCTGCTGAGCAATCAGCTGCAGATAAGAGAGCTGCTGAGCAATCAGCTGCAGATAAGAGAGCTGCTGAGCAATCAGCTGCAGATAAGAGAGCTGCTGAGCAATCAGCTGCAGATAAGAGAGCTGCTGAGCAATCAGCTGCAGATAAGAGAGCTGCTGAGCAATCAGTTGCAGATAAGAGAGCTGCTGAGCAATCAGCTGCAGATAAGAGAGCTGCTGAGCAATCAGCTGCAGATAAGAGAGCTGCTGAGCAATCAGCTGCAGATAAGAGAGCTGCTGATTTAGCATCTGCAGATAAGAGAGCTGCTGAGCAATCAGCTGCAGATAAGAGAGCTGCTGAGCAATCGGCTGCAGATAAGAGAGCTGCTGAGCAATCAGCTGCAGATAAGAGAGCTGCTGAGCAATCAGCTGCAGATAAGAGAGCTGCTGATTTAGCATCTGCAGATAAGAGAGCTGCTGAGCTATCAGCTGCAGATAAGAGAGCTGCTGAGCAATCAGCTGCAGATAAGAGAGCTGCTGAGCAATCAGCTGCAGATAAGAGAGCTGCTGAGCAATCAGCTGCAGATAAGAGAGCTGCTGAGCAATCAGCTGCAGATAAGAGAGCTGCTGAGCAATCAGCTGCAGATAAGAGAGCTGCTGATTTAGCATCTGCAGATAAGAGAGCTGCTGAGCAATCAGCTGCAGATAAGAGAGCTGCTGAGCAATCAGCTGCAGATAAGAGAGCTGCTGAGCTATCAGCTGCAGATAAGAGAGCTGCTGATTTAGCATCTGCAGATAAGAGAGCTGCTGAGCAATCAGCTGCAGATAAGAGAGCTGCTGAGCAATCAGCTGCAGATAAGAGAGCTGCTGAGCTATCAGCTGCAGATAAGAGAGCTGCTGATTTAGCATCTGCAGATAAGAGAGCTGCTGAGCAATCAGCTGCAGATAAGAGAGCTGCTGATTTAGCATCTGCAGATAAGAGAGCTGCTGAGCAATCAGCTGCAGATAAGAGAGCTGCTGAGCAATCAGCTGCAGATAAGAGAGCTGCTGAGCAATCAGCTGCAGATAAGAGAGCTGCTGAGCAATCAGCTGCAGATAAGAGAGCTGCTGAGCAATCAGCTGCAGATAAGAGAGCTGCTGAGCAATCAGCTGCAGATAAGAGAGCTGCTGAGCTATCAGCTGCAGATAAGAGAGCTGCTGATTTAGCATCTGCAGATAAGAGAGCTGCTGAGCTATCAGCTGCAGATAAGAGAGCTGCTGAGCAATCAGCTGCAGATAAGAGAGCTGCTAAGCAATCAGCTGCAGATAAGAGAGTTGCTGATTTAGCATCTGCAGATAAGAGAGCTGCTGAGCAATCAGCTGCAGATAAGAGAGCTGCTGAGCTATCAGCTGCAGATAAGAGAGCTGCTGAGCAATCAGCTGCAGATAAGAGAGCTGCTGAGCAATCAGCTGCAGATGAGAGAGCTGCTGAGTAATCAGCTGCAGATGAGAGAGCTGCTGAGCAATCAGCTGCAGATGAGAGAGCTGCTGAGCAATCAGCTGCAGATGAGAGAGCTGCTGAGCAATCAGCTGCAGATGAGAGAGCTGCTGAGCAATCAGCTGCAGATGAGAGAGCTGCTGAGTAATCAGCTGCAGATGAGAGAGCTGCTGAGCAATCAGCTGCAGATGAGAGAGCTGCTGAGCAATCAGCTGCAGATGAGAGAGCTGCTGAGCAATCAGCTGCAGATGAGAGAGCTGCTGAGCAATCAGCTGCAGATGAGAGAGCTGCTGAGCAATCAGCTGCAGATGAGAGAGCTGCTGAGCAATCAGCTGCAGATGAGAGAGCTGCTGAGTAATCAGCTGCAGATGAGAGAGCTGCTGAGCAATCAGCTGCAGATGAGAGAGCTGCTGAGCAATCAGCTGCAGATGAGAGAGCTGCTGAGCAATCAGCTGCAGATGAGAGAGCTGCTGAGCAATCAGCTGCAGATGAGAGAGCTGCTGAGTAATCAGCTGCAGATGAGAGAGCTGCTGAGCAATCAGCTGCAGATGAGAGAGCTGCTGAGCAATCAGCTGCAGATGAGAGAGCTGCTGAGCAATCAGCTGCAGATGAGAGAGCTGCTGAGCAATCAGCTGCAGATGAGAGAGCTGCTGAGCAATCAGCTGCAGATGAGAGAGCTGCTGAGCAATCAGCTGCAGATGAGAGAGCTGCTGAGCAATCAGCTGCAGATGAGATAGCTGCTGAGCAATCAGCTGCAGATGAGAGAGCTGCTGAGTAATCAGCTGCAGATGAGAGAGCTGCTGAGCAATCAGCTGCAGATAAGAGAGCTGCTGAGCAATCAGCTGCAGATAAGAGAGCTGCTGAGCTATCAACTGCAGATGAGAGAGCTGCTGAGCAATCAGCTGCAGATGAGAGAGCTGCTGAGCAATCAGCTGCAGATGAGAGAGCTGCTGAGCTATCAACTGCAGATGAGAGAGCTGCTGAGCAATCAGCTGCAGATGAGAGAGCTGCTGAGCAATCAGCTGCAGATGAGAGAGCTGCTGAGCAATCAGCTGCAGATGAGAGAGCTGCTGAGCAATCAGCTGCAGATGAGAGATCTGCTGAGCAATCAGCTGCAGATGAGAGAGCTGCTGAGCAATCAGCTGCAGATGAGAGAGCTGCTGAGCAATCAGCTGCAGATGAGAGAGCTGCTGAGCAATCAGCTGCAGATGAGAGAGCTGCTGAGCAATCAGCTGCAGATGAGAGAGCTGCTGAGCAATCAGCTGCAGATGAGAGAGCTGCTGAGCAATCAGCTGCAGATGAGAGAGCTGCTGAGCAATCAGCTGCAGATGAGAGAGCTGCTGAGTAATCAGCTGCAGATAAGAGAGCTGCTGAGCAATCAGCTGCAGATAAGAGAGCTGCTGAGCAATCAGCTGCAGAAAAGAGAGCTGCTGAGCTATCAACTGCAGATGAGAGAGCTGCTGAGCAATCAGCTGCAGATGAGAGAGCTGCTGAGCAATCAGCTGCAGAAAAGAGAGCTGCTGAGATATCAACTGCAGATGAGAGAGCAGCTGAGCAATCAGCTGCAGATGAGAGAGCTGCTGAGCAATCAGCTGCAGATGAGAGAGCTGCTGAGCAATCAGCTGCAGATAAGAGAGCTACTGAGCAATCAGCTGCAGATGAGAGATCTGCTGAGCAATCAGCTGCAGATGAGAGAGCTGCTGAGCAATCAGCTGCAGATAAGAGAGCTGCTGAGCAATCAGCTGCAGATGAGAGAGCTGCTGAGCAATCAGCTGCAGATGAGAGAGCTGCTGAGCAATCAGCTGCAGATGAGAGAGCTGCTGAGCAATCAGCTGCAGATGAGAGAGCTGCTGAACAATCAGCTGCAGATGAGAGAGCTGCTGAGTAATCAGCTGCAGATGAGAGAGCTGCTGAGTAATCAGCTGCAGATGAGAGAGCTGCTGAGCAATCAGCTGCAGATGAGAGAGCTGCTGAGTAATCAGCTGCAGATGAGAGAGCTGCTGAGCAATCAGCTGCAGATGAGAGAGCTGCTGAGTAATCAGCTGCAGATGAGAGAGCTGCTGAGCAATCAGCTGCAGATGAGAGAGCTGCTGAGCAATCAGCTGCAGATGAGAGAACTGCTGAACAATCAGCTGCAGATAAGAGAGCTGCTGAGCAATCAGCTGCAGATAAGAGAGCTGCTGAGCAATCAGCTGCAGATAAGAGAGCTGCTGATTTAGCATCTGCAGATAAGAGAGCTGCTGAGCAATCAGCTGCAGATAAGAGAGCTGCCGAGCAATCAGCTGCAGATAAGAGAGCTGCTGATTTAGCATCTGCAGATAAGAGAGCTGCTGAGCTATCAGCTGCAGATAAGAGAGCTGCTGAGCAATCAGCTGCAGATAAGAGAGCTGCTGAGCAATCAGCTGCAGATAAGAGAGCTGCTGAGCAATCAGCTGCAGATAAGAGAGCTGCTGAGCAATCAGCTGCAGATGAGAGAGCTGCTGAGCAATCAGCTGCAGATGAGAGAGCTGCTGAACAAGTTGAGAAAAAGAAATAACTCATTTGAAAGGTAGATGCACCATCTCCATTTAATGATATCTTATAAAAATTTAAAGTAAATCTTAATTTCAGACATCAAAATGAGATCTTTATTTTCTATTAATCATTCTAATTTAATTCCTTTTATTAATTCAAATTGATTAAAATAGAATTCTTCTTCATGAATATTCTGACGACAAGTTTATTAGCATTTATATCTCCTGATGACCTTGGACTTACAAGTTTAATCATTATTTGCATTGGTGTTATTATTTATATGCATTGTGTTCCTTAACTTAAGATGCAACTTGAATATTAATGCAGATAGTTCAAATTTAAATTAGCCATTAATAAAATAGTGTTTACTGTTTATATTCAACTATATATTATTCCACTTATTCATTAACAAGTCATTCCAATCTGACTGTTTCCTCCAATTTTCTATACAATTTATTAGGTCAATAGAGAAATCTATTTTATTTTAGAATATTTGTATGGTTATGTCTGAAAAGTCTTTAGCATTGATGGGACCAGAATAAATGTCGCATACTATTCCTTGTAGTTTTTTAAGTCTGAAATATTGGGGTACATAGGATGTGATGAGATGTTTATTGGCTCATGATTATATTATATACTTAGTATCTAAGTACCCAAGCCACTGACTGGTGGGGGGTGACATTGCTCAAGTAGCCACTCTTTTCTGACTGCTTCTTCTAGTCCTTTGTACTTGATTCCCTTTTTACGTCAGCGATATGGCCTTTGGACGTTAAACCTCCATACAGAATTAATCATTCAATTTGGTTCATTTTAGTGTGTAGGATTCAATTTATGTTAGTTTCAACTTTTAGTATTAAGATTATATCATTCTATACTAAGTATTAGTATTAGCTAAGCCTGTAACTATTCTCTTAAATCCAATTTATTTACAAATTAGAATGGATAAGTGCAACGAAATAAGATTGCACGATTAATACAGGTTATCATATATATTATATTTTAGTACAATGTAGTTAAATTTAAAATAAAATAACAGGTATAGTTATATAATAAGTATATCAAATTTATATTTAAGAAATTGTTCCAGTTTTAAATGATTTTCTTATTTTTTCTGTGTCATATAATCGTAGATTTATTTCACTCATTAAAATTCCATGTTGCAAAATATGTGATATTTGAATTATAAAGATGTTGTTTTATTTCACCTCTAACCGTAGATTATAAAGCTTTAATAATAGTTGAACGCTGGTGTACTAAGAAATTTAAAACTGTTTGTAGCTACCATCTTTTTATTGTAAAGGCTGTTTGTTAGATCTTTACATTCTAATTAAAAACACGATAAAATGTGTATGAACTGAATCTGGATCATAATTTGATTATGTAATAGACCCTGGGACTGTTGAAATTTTAGTTAAATGTATTACACACTCGTTATATATTTAATGTTAACTTCCTGTTAGACTAGCTCAGCTATATTAAATTACCTATTGTTTCAATAACCATGTATTACTTTTAATGAGAAACGGACATAAGGTCTAAAGTCGATCACACTTCCGTCGAGGGTTAAATACCCTGTCTTGTAGCTTCTGAAATCAGTCTGTCTTGAACATTACTCAGTGAGAGATGAGTTCCACTCATCTCTCCATAGACTACTAATTGTATAACATATTTACTCTTTAAATAAACTCTATGTCTTAACGTTGTTAACCCACTGTTATTTAACCTAATTCTAACAGGTTATGGGCCCAGTGAACGATAAGAGTTTATAAATCAAATTATGTTTAAACAAATTAGAAGTTTATAATAGTACTTCTGTGACCTTATCCTTTGGTAAACAGTCTTTCAACAAAAGGTTCTTGCGAACTAAGGCTGTGTTACTGTTCCAATTAAATATTAATAATTATATTCAGTGCAGTTATTCTTATGAATTAGAATAATGTTAAAACATCAATTCAGTTAAACAGTAAATCAAGTTAACTGCTTTGGTTGTTTATGTTTGTTAAAGTATTGAATGATAGTAAATACTTATATTCAGTGAAGTTATTCTTATGAATTAGAATAACTTTAAAACATCAATTCAGTCAAACAGTAAATCAATTTAACTGGTTTGGTTGTTTATGTTTGTTAAGTATTGAAAGATAATAAATACTTTGAAAAAACATGACTTCAAATAAGTTACCGGGGATTGTTCCCCTAGACGGAAACCGACATCAACAGGGCGATAACTCCAGCAGCAGTGGTTACGGTTCAGGGGGCTATGGGGATAACAGCTACTCATCCCAGAGCTACCCCAATCTGGATACACCCAGCAAGGAGGAGGATACGGTACTATGGACAGCAGCAGAATTACTATGCACAGCAGCAACAGACACCGCCAACCCAAATCTCTTACGGCAACTGGGGACAACAGGCACCGGGCGGTTGGAGTGCCGCAACCACTGGACAAGCTGCCGGTACTTGGAGTGGCTATGGACAACAAACCGGACAAACGCCCCAGCAAAGCTGGAGCAACTCCACGCAGGGTGGTGGCTATGGGAACTACAACTACAAGAAGTAAAATAAGTAAAGACTTGTTTGTTTGTAAATAGCTACACAAGAAAGTGGTAGTGTTAAGTTGCTAAAATAAAATAATGTCGTGTGAGGAGGAGTGTTGAAATTTTAGTTAAATGTATTACACACTCGTTATATATTTAATGTTAACTTCCTGTTAGACTAGCTCAGCTATATTAAATTACCTATTGTTTCAATAACCATGTATTACTTTTAATGAGAAACGGACATAAGGTCTAAAGTCGATCACACTTCCGTCGAGGGTTAAATACCCTGTCTTGTAGCTTCTGAAATCAGTCTGTCTTGAACATTACTCAGTGAGAGATGAGTTCCACTCATCTCTCCATAGACTACTAATTGTATAACATATTTACTCTTTAAATAAACTCTATGTCTTAACGTTGTTAACCCACTGTTATTTAACCTAATTCTAACAGGGACTTCATCCTCATATAAAAGGGTTTGGTGGAAAGATGTAATTTATCAGAATATTATTTTAGATTTTCAGTGTTGATCATTTTTTAATGCTACTAACAGTTTTAGAGGATAGCGCTAGGGTTATGCTCTTCAACTACGAGGTCTTAGATTTTTGTATTAGGTAGGCTTCATTTACTATCACCTCTTCATTTTCCTCTTATATTCGTGAGTGCAGCCACTGGTGCTTGTATCCCTTTTCGTCAACTTCCTTGCTAAGTAAAGTGACTGTATTCACGGAGTAGCTTCTCTGCATCCATGTGCTTGTCACCGACGGATATGGGCGAATTTGTTGATGGGCCTTTTGACGTCAGCAATATCACCATCAGAGATTAAAACAGACGTTAAAATTATTTTGGCTTCTTGTCCATGAAGTCTAATTGCAACCAAATTACTGGCTTCTATGAGTCTGCCTTACACAAAGGATTTAATTATTTATTCAGTACTGCGAACAAATTAATGTGAAATAAATAATATAAACTCATAAATAGGTTGTGACAATATGTGGTACATGAAGTTAGTGCATGAATAGCATTTAATATTAACAATTTGTGTTTATTTTATTTTTAAACATAACTTTTACGTAAGTTCCTCAACAGGAGTAATAAGGCAATTAAATAGATATATTTTCTCAATAAATTTATCAATTAACAATAGTCGAGCTCACATAAAATGGCAAAGTACTAATTAAATAACTGGAATACAAACGACACTCAAAACATACATCAGTTCTAAACCTTAGAAATGTTTGGATTTACAATTTTATATTTGATGTTTTCAAAGCTGAATTTACTTCTGCTATCAGCTAAAATGTTCTTTTATTGAGAAATATTCTTTTGAACATCACGTGACACGAGTGATGCGTATATTCTGCGCAATTTACCGAGTTGCATGAACCCGTGAGTGCGCTGCGCAATTTTAACCCTGGATCCTAAGAGGTCTGGTGTGCAATTTTGATGCATAATTAGAAAAAATAATTGACTCGAATTGATGAAACTTCGTGACTTCCATTGCCAATGATTTATTTATAAATATGAGTGAAAATAATGCACCATGTTTTGAAATATTCCGTTATATATCATTTTAGCAGGTCATTCAGGTGGGCCTCTGGAACCCAGGTGATGTACATTGTACAACCGCTGTTGCGTCTCTCTAGTAACATCACTTATAGTAATATTAGCTATTTGTTGGTGTGAATAAAAATGTGATGCAACAGCGCATGTATTTCACCCGAACTCTAAAATTTCCGCATGGTAATTTAATATTACAAAAACAAAACATGTTTAATTATTTTAATTGATTGCACATAAATACGTCTTAGACAATTAAAACCCGGATTTCCAGCAACTTGAGCAAAGTTAACAAAGTATAAATCTATATTCAGTCACTGTGTGCGTTCCAGGATTAAAACCGCGTAACACAATCTCGAGATTGCGCACTTCAGTAAATTGCACAGAACACAAGCACTAAAGAAATCATTTATAATGAGGTTTAGCTACTTATTTTTCCATTGACGAGTTCTCTCTCGATATATCATTTGTGTCTTTTATAATAATAACAAATCTTTATTAAATCTCACAATGGGGGACATATATATTTTTTTTAAAGAAAATACAATGAATTATATACAACATTTACAAAGACTCAAGATTAAAAGTCAACTGTTAAAAAATAGTTGCCTCGTAGTCGTTATCTAAAACATTTCCAAATCGTAACTATCCTTCATAAGTGCATTGATGTTTTTCATATAAAATGATGAATTCAAAAAATAACATTTATGAACAGAAAAACACCGGCTGTGACATTTATTTATCCAGAAGAAAACTTGACACCAAGATCTATTTATATAATTAGGAAGCGTTACAGTTTTTAAGAAATCTCAAACAAAATGGTTACTATACAATTTTGATATGTTTCATATTTTTTTAGCGAACAGTGATATGAAATAGCTAAATGTGTTTAAAGGTCCTCTCCAGGCTCCGGGAAAAAAATGAGTTTATTACATAATTTTATAGAACTAAGGTATACGATCATTATTCTGCAAACCGTATACAATTCGGTTCAGTATATATTTTACAATTTGTTTTTAAAGTTTTTTAATACTCTGTGAGCAACAATTAAGCGAATCACTAATCTGACGCTCAAGAAGAAGATTGTACACTCTTTGTTTTGATTACAAATTTGAATTTTATAAACAACCATGCATTTTCGGCCTTTATTTTATGTAGTTATTAATTGTTTCCTAAAGTTATAAATTCATTATATTATAAATTCATTCAATTTTATATCTTTACACGATTATTAAATAAATTTATTAAACATATTACCTAGTTGACAATCAAAACAAATGGTGTACATTCTTTTTCTTCAGGCTGAAAATTTCTTAAATTAGTAAGTCGGAAGTGAAATAGGTTTTGTAGAGTTTTGATAATAAAAATCTTTAAAAGCATATACAATTAAAAATATGCTACCAAATTCGATGCGAATTGCAGCAAAATGATAAGAAACATTAGCCATTAAACATTTGCTTGGAGAGGACCTTTAATATTACGAGAAAATCAATCCAAAATCAGAACCATAAAAATCAGTGCAATTAAAAAAGCGAATAAAAAACTTCTGGTTAAACTGAGTTAAATTTTCTAAAAAGAAAACCAAAGGTGCAATTAAATGATAATTTAGATAAACTAATCTTTCTATATAAAGACCGTTTTGTAAGTTGAAAGAAAGTATGTAACCTAAATAGATACTTTATTTTATCTACAATTTTCAGATGAAAATCTCTATAAAAGAACGTAATGTGATTGAAGTAGCCACTAATTTCTTCCTAAAGGGCCGTACTCACGTAGGGTTTTTTAAAGTCTTTCGGCGAGACTTTTTGCTAAGCTCCTCCTCCTTTTTACACGAGAATATAAGAAAAAAAAACCGATATAATAATTATTTATTTTAGTTGGTATCCATGATATCAGCTGGTATCATGGATACCAACTAAAATAAATAATATTTGTATCGTTTTTTCTTATATTTTTGTGGAAAAAGTAGGATCCGAGGAGCTTAGCAAAAAGTCTCGCGGAAAGACTTTTTTTTAGATTTTTTTAAAGGTGCAGATTAATAAATTTGTTTGATTAATTTTCTTTGTAAATTTGATGAATCTGTATATTTTAGATCTCAATGAAGTTATCATTATCATTTAAATTCAATTTATGCTCAATAATCAAGGTAGAGATTTCATTAATTAGGTATTGTAGTACTGAGACAGATGGCGTTAGTTAATAGAACAAGTAATCAGCATAGGCTAGGACGTTTATTCTATTAATACATAAACAACCTACTTTAAATTTAGACACCCTACACAAAATATCATCAACAAAAATATTAAACAGGTAAGCAGAGATCGAGAATTCCGCCCTGCCTTACACCTTGCTTCTAGGACTATTCAGCCGAGACACTACCACCAAAGTACACACTAGCTGAACTGTTTTCAAAAATTGAGCTTAAAATGTTCACTATAAAACTAGGCAAATGTTTCCTTTCAGTTTTTTTCAGAAGTATAGATTGATCAACTCGCTCAAACGCTTTACTTAGGTCCATGAAGCAGACATAGACAGGACTATCATTGTTCACATAGCAAGAGAGAGTCTCTTACAATAAAGCATTTGCTAAGGTTGTTGAAGTGTTTGGACAATAACCAAATTGAGCTGAACTTACATTTACACACTAAAGGCAAAATACAATATTCTAATAACTTAAAAAATTGAGAAGAAATTAACAGAATCTTTCTGATTTTTGGAATAATGGAATAGATTATTTTTTGACAACACGGGAGCATATTTTTCATAAAACATCATAAAGAGGGTATATTAAATATCACCAAATGTGATCTTCTAAACACTGAAGGTAATATACTAATAATCACTTCTAAATCTTCTCTACACCCATTTAATATTCATGACTAGGTAGTATATAACGTTTAGTAATGATAACGTATCTAGTTATTAGTGCTACACCTATATACTACAGGTATAAGAAAGACTCACTCAAGGTTCGTAATAAGCAGAGGTGTATTTCATAAGTGATAAGTTAATTAGTTACAAGGTCAGAGTCCTAAACTTTTAAACCATTAAAACTTAAATTTAAAATCCTATTAGTAAAAAGAGAACTGCTAAAATTAAATTGTTTTAGATTTTCATTTTATCTACCTTAAGTTATTTTAGTTCATACTTATTTGTCATCGTAATCTTTCTTTGATAATGCATTTAATCATACAGATCACGTCACAAATTGTCAATTTAAATTCATTATAATAACGTTTACCTGTATATCAACCTTGTGATTATCCATTCTATCAATCCATAATTTTTGAATGTCTCTTATTGCCATTAGGTTCAAGCTTCAGGAATGCAAAAATTACTATGCCTATATATATTTAAAAAAAAATTGTTTTTCAGTTTCCTTACATCTAACAAAGAAATTAAAGATATGATTACATATAATACTCAAAATTAATATATAGTTACCTTAATTGTATAATATACAATTTTGTTATATTCAATTAAAAAAAAATTATAGAACAAATTTGTTTCAAATAATAAACGCAAAAGTGTTATCCATATTTACTGAATTAAAAACTTCACATTCCAATTTCCTAAATGACTGTCAAAATTACTTGATTTAGAACTCATTGCAGTGAACTTCAATTCCTTAGTGTAAAAATTTTCTTTTAGATTTACTGATTTTGTTCATATTTGAATTATTACTTTTCTATGTTAGCTTCAGTGATACTATTTTGCTTGATAAAATTTTCTTAACTGTCACCTTTAAATTAACTTTAAAATGTTCCTAATTTATAAATTAACATTTGACATGATTTTAAATTTATTACTTTTATAAAATATTTATAATAAACATAGTACATCCTATATAAAATTTTCTATTTTATTCCAATCCTGTGTCCCATAACTTTATTTCTTTTTAACAAATTTGTTTTCATTTGCCTTATACATGTTTTAACCTATCTTTTTGTTTCAATTCAATAAGTTTTACCTATACAGTACTCTTATTTCATCGACACTCTACTGAATTATTATTTTGTCAAAAAATATATTGAGATAACTTGATTTAACTGCAATTAAAAAAAAAAATTTAATTAATAGATTCATTGGAATACGCGAATATTTTGTCTCTTATAAAACTAAAAATGTATTTAAATCACTTAATGCTAAACTTAATTTTCTGATACGATTTTAGTATTTCATGCTACATATAAAAACAAGTGTTTTTAATTTAAACTTTATAAATCTATTGAAGTCGATAGCCTGAAACTTTTACTATTCTAAATTTTCCTACAAATTTTTTACTAGTCACCTATTGTGCAATATATTACGTCAATAATTAAGATGTTAAATAAGTTCTAGAGCCCGGACAAATGCCATTAAGTCCTAAAATGCCATAAAAGCCATAAAATGCCATAAAGACAGTAAATGCAATAAAGTCAATTAATGTCATAAAGTCCTTAAAATGCCATAAAGTCCTAAAATATCATAGACTCCTAAAATGATGCGAAGTCTTATTTTGGGCTTTTTATATTATTATAGCGAATAAAAATAAGTTTTTAATTCGCTTTTTTAATTGTACTGATTTTTATGGTTCTGATTTGTGGATTGATAGAAGAAAATCTTCTCGTAATATAAAACACATTTAGCTATTTCATATCACAGTTCTTTGAAGAAGATATTAAACATACCAAAATTGTATAGTAACCATTTTGTTTGAGATTTCTTAAAAACTGTAACGCTTCCTAATTATATAAATAGATCTTGTTGTCAATTTTTCTTCTGGATAAATAAATGTCACAGCCCGTGTTTTTCTGTTCATAAATTTTATTTCTCAAATTCATCATTTTCTATGAAAAACATTAATGCATTTATGAATAGTTACGATTTGGAAATGTTTCAGATAACGACTACGAGGCAACTATTTTTTAACAGTTGACTCTTAATCTTCAGTCTTTGTAAATGTTGTATATAATTCATTGTATTTTCTTTAAAAAAATATAATGTCCCCCATTGTGAGTATTAATAAAGTTTTATTATTATTATAAAAGACACACATGATATAACGAGAGGGAACTCGTCAATGGAAAAATAAGTAGCTAAACCTCATTATAAATGATCTATTTAGTTATTGTGCTCGCAATTTACTGAAGTGCGCAATCTCGAGATTGTGTTACGCGGTTTTAGACCTGGAACGCACACAGTGACTGAATATAGATTTATACTTTGTTAATTTTGCTCAAGTTGCTGGAAATCCGGGTTTTAATTGTCTAGGACGTATTTTTGTGCAATCAATTAAAATAATGAAACATGTTTTGTTTTTGTTATATTAAATTACCATGCGGAAAAACGCGCAGCGCACTCACGAGATCAGTCAATTCAGTAAATTGTGCATCACTCGTGTCATGTGATGTTCAAAAGAATCTTTCTCAATAAAAGAACATTTTAGCAGATTTAGCAGAAGAAAATTCAGCTTTGAAAACATCAAATATAATGTTGTGAATAAGTATAACCTAAATATTTCTAAGGTTTAGAACTGACCTATCTGTGTTTTAAGTGTCGTTTGTATTCTATTTAAATAGTACTTTGCTATTTTTTAAAAGCTCATGTATTGTTAATAGATGAATATATTGAGAAAAGATATTATTTTTTCATTATTTGCCTTATTTCTGTTGAGGGACTAACGATTCAAATAAATTATAATAAATGAATTAGAAAAATATTAAAAGTATATTGTATGCACTAATTTCCTGTATCACATATTGTCACAAGCCTATTTATGAGATTATATTATTTAATTCACATTTATTTGTTCGCAGAACTGAAAAGTAATTAAATCTTTTGTGTAAGGCAAAAAATCATTGATAGGCCTTAACTATAGTCTCTTTTACCCGTATTTATCATGGGGTGGTACTTACCTACAGTGCTCATCTACATAAATACAGTTGAAATGCTCCAAAAGCGGGTTATTAGGATAGTCACAGGTAATGAATATTTAGCACATACTGAGCCACTTTTTCACAGAACTGGCATTTTGAAGGTGGGGGATTTGCACAATTTCTCTAAATATTGTATTTCTTCAAAGATAAAACAGGTTTTCTTCTTCTAATTTAAATTATAATACTAGGCATGGACAGGATCCTTTAATACCGACACATAGATTAACTTCCACCGAACACAGTGTGAATTATTCTGCTGTAAAAGCTTCACTTTCCATTCCATCGCATATTAACTTAAAAAAACTTCGGACATAGTGCTAGCTCATCCAAATTGCAATTAGCCATTCTATTTGCTTACTGACGCTTTTAATTCAGGAATAGGAGCTTTCTGAATGAAAAGTGGTAAATCTCCCAAAAGAAAAATGAGACCTATAGCTTTCTTATTCTATAGTAAATCATTAAATCCAACGCAAGAACGTTACAGTACGACTAAAAAAATTAGCGATTCATCTTTCGTTGAAGGAATTTCAATATCCGTGTTTATGGTATCTGATAAACGATTCTCACTGATCACAAACCAATTCGCACATATTTTGGCAATAAGCTGTCTTTGGACAGCACCATGGCCAGATGGTCAATTCAAGTCGTCACTTTAGATTTTGAGGGGAGGCAAAATATCGTACCTGATACTCTGATCCATTTAACACCATTAACGGAACACACAAGCTGAAGGTAGCTATGAGGACTGCGTCCACCAAAAAGTTCAATTTAGTTCCAGACGCGCTATCAGACATACTTGTCCTGACGCTAACTAGAATAGTCATCGCTGTTTGGTTTATGGTAGCTTTTTAGCAAGGGACCAAAGGAAGGAAGAGACCAGAAAAATGTAGGAAAATAGGAAGATGCAAAATCGTATTGCATTTTCTAAAATTCAATATTCATTTATTAAAAATATGAACATCAACTAGCTTGTGGTGGTGACGTGGTTATAACGCTCAAGCCTCATCAAAACTGAATTCACGGATCTAAATTGAGACTCCCACACTTCTCACCTGGCCATCACTGTACACACAGAACAGTGCATAGCGTCTCACGTCACCACCAACCGAGCTCTTATCCTATATTTGAGTCCTAACTAATCTGAGCCCGTGTTTTGCATGTCTATCCCTGGTAATGTAAACACCGAATCACCGATCCTAAATAACCCCTGGTGGATTTCGGACTACAAACCTAAACCTCTGGCATTCAGTATAAAGGGCAGCTAGACTGAATTGACCACGGTTTCTTCCACTCTTATTTGGGTGCACATGGACTTCTTAATAGGTGAGAGGCTTGAGCTATCTTCATCTGTTTTAGTTTAGTCACCTTGTTGAATTATAAACAAATAGATCGTCAGTCGTCACTAACCACCAGCTAGGAGTGAGG
>CANNZV010005281.1:76094-105091 GCA_947561585.1 Caprella mutica | reverse complement strand
GGCGGCATCCGCATGGTGGTGTTTTCATTTTTCAGCCATTACATCAATCGACAAAAAGAATCGGTCATCATTTACGGCGCAGGGCGTTCGGGGCAGCAATTGGCCTTGTCGCTACTCAATGGCGGTCAATACTTTCCAGTGGCGTTCATTGACGACAATCCTGCTCAACAAGGGATCAGCATTCGAGGCATTAAAGTGTGGTCGTTTGCGAACATTGCCACACTCATCGAGCGCTATGACATTGACTTGGTGATGTTGGCATTACCCTCCATCAGTAAGTCCGAGCGCCAACGCATCCTAAATGAATTAGCCGATTATTCATTGGCGGTGAAAAGTATTCCGACCTTGGACGTGTTGGTGCAAGGCAAGACGCAGCTCAGTGATTTGCAAAACATACAGGTGGATGAACTGCTAGGGCGAGACCCCGTTGAACCCGATGCGGAATTGATGACCTTAAACATCAATCATAAAAGCGTCATGATCACGGGTGCTGGAGGATCGATTGGTGCAGAACTGGCGCGTCAAATTGTGGCCTTGGCGCCGCAAAAAGTGGTGTTGTTTGAATCGTCTGAATTCGCCTTGTATCAAATTGCTTCGGAGTTGAAACAGCGTGTGCCCAACGTCACGGTGCTGTCCATTTTAGGATCGGTGCAAGACGTTGACCGTTTAAAACGTGTGATGCAATTATATCGAGTGCATACGGTATTTCATGCCGCGGCCTATAAGCACGTGCCCATGGTGGAAAGTAACTCGATTGCCGGGGTGTTGAACAATGTGAAAGGCACCTTGCTGGCCGCGCAAGCCGCCGCTGACATCGGCGTTGAAAAATTTGTACTGATCTCAACCGACAAAGCGGTGCGCCCAACGAACATGATGGGTGCGAGTAAACGCCTTGCGGAATTGGTGTTGCAGGCGATGGACGAACGGCATGACAACACCTGCTTTACCATGGTGCGTTTTGGCAATGTGTTGGGGTCGTCTGGCTCGGTGGTGCCGTTGTTTAAGCAGCAAATCGGTACAGGTGGTCCGGTGACCGTCACGCACAAAGACATCATTCGTTATTTCATGACCTTGTCAGAAGCTGCTCAGTTGGTGATTCAAGCAGGCGCGTTGGGGCAGGGCGGTGATGTGTTTTTGTTGGACATGGGTGAGCCGGTTAAGATCGATCAACTGGCGCGTCGTATGATTTATTTGATGGGTCACAAAGTGAAACACGATGTGCACTCACGACGTCCAGTGCTTGAAGGCGCTGAGCCGTCAAATACAGGGATTGAAATCGTCTACACAGGGCTTCGCCCCGGTGAGAAATTGTATGAAGAATTATTGGTCGGGGACGACGCCCAAGAGACGGTGCATCCGCGCATTATGAAAGCGCAAGAACGTCGATTGAGTTGGGACGAATTAGACCCGTTGTTGACGGAGGTGTTTGCTGCGTGCGAACAATTTGACTACCAAGCCTTACGTCGCTTGTTTTTGTCAGCGCCGTTGGAGTTTTCACCCAGCCATGATGTGAACGATTTACTGTCTCACGGCTAAGCCAAACTCCTTGGGTGCACTTGTTCCGTGCACGACGCGGATCAATAACAGTTTACAGTTTAAACTTCTTAAGTTTTTTATCGGCTAACTGGCCTTTAATCGAGGCGTATTGAGGCAAGCCGTTTTTGTAGTCAGGGTAATCTTCCCCTTGAATCAATGGCAACAAATAGTCGCGGCCTTTGTCGGTAATGTGAAAGCCGTCTTTGCTGATGTAATCACGCGGCATCATTTTTTCAACGTTGGCGACCTCGGCCAATGGCGCAGCTTCAATTTTCCAAGAGTAACGTTTTCCTTTGCCGCGAATGATCGCTGGCATGACCGCGTTTTGACCGTCAACGGCCATCTCCACTGCGGCTTTACCGACAGCGTATGCGTGCTCAACATCCGTCGCTGAGGCGATGTGTCGCGCCGCGCGTTGCAAGTAATCGGACACAGCCCAGTGGTATTTATAACCGTGTGCTTTTTGAATCATGCCAGCGAGTGTCGGGGCGACACCGCCCAGCTGCTTATGTCCAAACGCATCCACAGTGCCCGCATCGGCTAAGAAACGCCCGTCTTTATAACGTGTGCCTTCGGACACCACGATGCAGCAAAAGCCGAATTTTTTCACGCATTGCTTCACTTTGGCTAAAAACTTTTTCTCATTGAATGCGATTTCTGGGAATAAAATGATGTGCGGCGCTTGGCCTTCTTTTTCCGTTGCTAAACCACCTGCGGCTGCAATCCAACCTGCGTGTCGTCCCATCACTTCCATGATGAAGACCTTGGTGCTGGTCGCCGCCATTGAGGCCACGTCCATGCCTGCTTCGCGAATAGACACAGCGGTGTATTTTGCCACCGAACCAAAGCCTGGGCTGCAATCGGTAATCGGCAAGTCGTTGTCCACGGTTTTAGGAATGTGGATGGCTTGAATGGGATAGCCCATGGTCTCAGACAATTGGGAGACCTTAAGACAAGTGTCGGCTGAATCGCCGCCACCGTTGTAAAAGAAATAGCCAATGTTGTGTGCTTTAAATACTTCGATCAGACGCTCGTATTCGCGCTGGTTTTCATCAAAGCTTTTCAATTTGTAGCGACACGAGCCAAACGCGCCACTTGGCGTGTTCTTTAACAACTCGATGGTCTTTTTGCTTTCTTTGCTGGTATCAATCAGCTCTTCGGTCAGAGCGCCAATGATGCCGTTTTTCCCAGCGTAGACTTTGCCGATGTGTGTCTTGTGCTGTGCCGCGGTTTGAATGACGCCGCAGGCCGAGGCATTGATGACGGCCGTCACACCACCCGATTGCGCATAAAATGCGTTCTTCTTAGTCGGTTTCTTTGACGATGAACGACTGGATTTAGCCGCGCTGGGTTTGGATGTCTTTGACACAGTGAAAGCCTCTTAACGATGAATAATGGACAGAGCGTATCTTACTGAAAAACGAAAACAATGTCTTTTTAAAAAAAGCGATAAGTCCTGCATTGTCTGTGGATTTAAGCAGCGTACGAGGTCTTAAATGGAAGAAATCGTGATATAATTTTCGCCATTTTAAGAAGGCGGCTGTTGAGCCGCTCATCAATGGGTTAGGGAACTTCAGTAATGCACATTCACATTCTTGGTATTTGTGGCACCTTCATGGGCAGTTTGGCCGTCCTTGCAAAAGAGTTAGGACATCAAGTCACGGGCAGTGACGCAAACGTTTATCCGCCGATGAGTACACAGCTCGAAGCACAAGGCATTGAACTCATGCAGGGTTACCTCCCTGAACATTTAGACCCGCAACCTGAGATGGTCATCATTGGCAACGCCATGTCACGTGGCAATCCAGCGGTTGAGTACGTATTGAACCAAGGCATCCCATACACGTCAGGGCCTCAATGGTTGGCAGAGCATGTGTTGCACGATAAGCATGTCCTAGCGATGTCTGGCACGCATGGCAAAACCACGACCAGCAGCATGTTGGCGTGTGTGTTGCAGTCAGCAGGCATTGAAACAGGGTATTTGATTGGCGGTGTGCCAAAGAATTTTGACGCCTCTGCGCGTGTCGGCAGTGCACCTTACTTTGTGGTCGAAGCCGATGAGTACGACAGCGCGTTTTTTGATAAGCGTTCGAAATTTGTGCATTACAAGCCGCGCACCTTGGTGATTAACAATCTCGAGTTTGACCACGCGGATATCTTTGACGACTTAAAAGCGATTCAACGACAGTTTCATCATGTGGTGCGCACCGTGCCATCCGAAGGCGCTGTGATTTATCCTGAGAACGTGAGCGCGATTGATAACGTCATCGACCAAGGCTGCTGGAGTCATCAAGTCAGTTTGGCGTACGACGCAAACAGCCAAGCGACCTACGTGGCCGAATTGGTGAAAGAAGACGGCAGTGAGTATCATATCGTGCATAACAACAACGGCACGCGTTCCGTATTGGGCACGGTCAATTGGGATTTCATTGGTTTGCACAATGTGCAAAACGGATTGTCTGCCTTTGCCGCGGCATTGCAGGTCGGCTTGACGCCACAGCAAGCCATCGATGGCTTGAACGCCTTTGAAGGCGTGAAGCGACGTTTGGAAAAAATTGCCGACGTCGGTGGCATCAGTGTGTACGATGATTTTGCACATCACCCAACCGCGATTGCGAGTACCTTAGCCGGTTTGCGTGCCAGCACCGACGGCGTGTTGCGCATCGTGCTTGAGCCGCGTTCAAACACCATGCAGTTGGGTATTCACAAAGACGAGCTACTGGATTCAGTCGCATTGGCGGATGCCGTATACTGGATGCAACCGGCGGATATGTCGTGGCGTGTCGGTGACATTGTGGCCGATCACAGTGCCTCCAAAGTATTTGATCACGTCTCAGACATTGTCAGTGCGTTGTGTGCCGACAGCCAAGCAGGTGATCTCATTGTGATCATGAGCAACGGTGGCTTTGGCGGCATTCATCAATTATTGGTGGATGGCTTAAGTCAGACGCACGGCTAATGTGTGCGGTAAGAATTAAAGAGTATCAGGTCATAAATCATAATAAGTGGGCGTGATTGAACGCGCCGCATTAAGGGGATGTTATATGGGCGATTTTTTGAAGAATGGTTATCTAAAGACAGTACACAAATACCCTTTAATTGCGTTGATCGCATTGTTGCTGGCGGTCGTGGCCGTTGGCTCACAAATCAGCAAGCTCAAATTTGATGCCTCATCGGACTCCTTAGTCATTGAAGGCGATCAAGCGCTGGCTTTGTATCGCGACGTCGGCAAGCGTTACGGCGCCGAAGACTTCTTAATCGTGACCTACACGCCGAAAGCGGACTTGTTTGATAAAATGTCGTTGGACAGTTTGCAGCACATTGAGTCAGAACTAAAAGCACTGCCTCAAGTGTCGAGCGTCAACTCCATCGTCAACGTTCCCTTGCTGTACAGCCCCAAAGTCACCTTGTCTAACCTGCAAGAAGACATTAACTATTTAAAAGATCCTGCCGTTGATCGAGAAATGGCAAAAGCTGAATTTGCCAACAGCCCGATCTACAAAGGCTTGTTGCTCAGTGACGACGGTAAGACCACCGTCCTCGAAGTGAAATTAAAGCGCCGCATCGAACTCAATCAATTGCGCGAGAGCGTTGAGGCGTTGCGTGCCAAAGAGCGTGACGGCACGATCAACCCGAAAGAATCTCAGAAGTTACTGAACGTCAGCGCGGAGTATGTGAACGCATCATCGGCTGCCAAAGCCGAAGACAAGCAGCTCGTTGAGAACGTGCGTGGCATTCTCGATAAACATCGTTCAACCGCTCAAGTCTTTTTGGGCGGGGTGACCATGATCGCCAATGACATGCTGACCTTTATTCAGCAAGATTTGTCGGTATTTGGAACGGCCATTTTCTTGTTCATCGTATTGGTGTTGGGCATCGTATTCCGTCAATTGCGCTGGGTGATCTTACCGATGGTGGCGTGTGTGAGTTGCGTGGTGTTGACCACGGGGTTCATGGCCATGTTGGGCTGGCAGCTGACCGTGATCTCAGCGAACTTTGTGGCCTTGTTGCTCATTCTTACCTTATCGGTGACCGTACATTTGGTGGTGCGCTATCGAGAATACGAAGTTGAGCGTCGTGACATCAGTCACCCAGAGCGTGTGCTGGCCACCGTGACCAGCATGTTCCGTCCGTGCTTATTCACCACCTTAACCACCATCGTCGCGTTTATGTCGCTGGTGTTCAGTGGTATTCGTCCGGTGATCGACTTTGGCTGGATGATGACCTTGGGGGTAATCATTGCCTTGTTGACGACCTTCATTGTGTTGCCTGCTGGGATGCTGTTGTGGACCAATGAATCGAAGAGCGGCAAAGGCGCGACCGCATCGGCCTCTACGCCACCCATCACCAAACGCTTGGCTGAGCTGGTTGAAAAGTTTGGCACACTCATTGTCGGTGCAGCGGTTGCGTTGTTGGGTGTTTCGTTGATTGGGGTGGCCAATTTAAAAGTTGAAAACCGCTTCATTGATTACTTCGATGAGAAAACAGAAATCTATCAAGGCATGGAACTCATCGACTCCAAGCTGGGTGGTGTGATTCCACTGGACATCATCTTGCGCAAATCACTTGATTCAGATGAGCTTGAAGACGATTTTGCCGACAGCGATTTTGACGAAGAAGACGATTTTGCAGGCATGGATGGCGTCGACAGCAAATCAAGTTATTGGTTTACTCAGGGCGGTGTGGACGATATCAACAAACTGCACACGTTTATCGATGGCTTAGATGAGACGGGCAAAACCTTGTCTTTGTCGACCATGTTTCAGGTGGCGACCGACATCATCGGACGTGAACTGGACACCATTCAGTTGTCCATCTTACAAAGCAATGTCACCGGTGAAATGGAAGACGCCTTGGTCGCACCGTACCTCGACAGCGAAGGCATTGAAACTCGACTCAATGTGCGTGTGAAAGAAACCAGCAACACGTTGAACCGCAAACAGTTGTTGGCGAAAATCGACAACTACATCCAAACGGAAATGGGCTACGAGCCAAAAGATTACGACCTCACGGGCTTGTTGGTGTTGTACAACAACATGTTGCAGAGCTTGTTCAAATCGCAAATTCAAACCTTGGGCGCGGTGTTCATCGCCATTATGTTGATGTTCTTGGTGCTGTTCCGTTCGATCAAAATCTCGCTGATTGCGATTCTCCCAAATGCCTTAGCCGCCTTTTTGGTGTTGGGTTGCATGGGCTTGTTTGGCATTCCGTTGGACATGATGACCATCACCATTGCCGCGATCACCATCGGCATTGGCGTGGACAACTCGATTCATTACATCTACCGCTTTAGAGACGAACTGAGTAAAGACGGTAACTATTTGGCCACCATGCACCGCAGTCACACCAGCATTGGGCGCGCCATGTTTTACACCTCAGCGACCATCATCATTGGTTTTGCGATCTTGGTGTTGTCCAACTTCACCCCAAGCATTTACTTTGGTGTGTTGACCTCATTTGCGATGATGTCGGCGTTATTGGGTAACTTATTGCTGTTGCCTAAGCTGCTTATGATTTTCAAGCCGTTCAAATAATCGCCTGATGAGCTCATACGTCACGCAGTGAACGCCCGAATAACAATCGGGCGTTATACTGTTTCTTTTATGACGGTTATACAGCCACGCCTCTAAATAATCCGCGGTGATTGTGATTTAATGCGCAATTAACCCGTTGGAGAACTCTGTATGTCTGTAGCCGTAGAACATCGTTTAATTATCGTAGGTGGTGGTGCAGGCGGATTGGAGCTGGCGACACGCTTGGGTCGACGCTACCGCAAAACAAACATTCAAATCACATTGGTCGATGCGAACCTCACGCACATCTGGAAGCCACTGCTGCATGAAGTCGCAGCAGGCACCATCAACTCATACGAAGATGAGTTGAATTACTTCGGGCATGCGGCCAAAAACAATTTTGAGTTTCAGTTGGGTCGATTGCAGTCAGTCGATCGCGACAGCAAAACGATCAGCTTGCAAGAAATCACCGGCAACAACAACGAAGTCATTGCCAATGCGCGTACTCTGTCATACGACACCTTGGTGTTGGCGATCGGCTCTCAAGCCAATGATTTCAACACACCAGGAGCCGAAGCGAACTGCGTCTTCATCGACTCACGCCAAGAAGCCGAACGTTTCCATCAGGCCTTTTTAGGCGCGTATCTGCGTGCCCACGGCCAAGAAGAAGAGCAAAGTTTGAACATCGCCATCGTTGGCGCAGGTGCCACAGGGGTTGAGCTGGCGGCTGAATTAACGCAAGCGGCCAAAGAGTTCATTCGCTACGGATTGAGAGGGCTAAAACCCACCAATGTCAGTATCTCCTTGATTGAAGCCGGTCCGTCTATTTTGCCCGTGTTGCCAACGCGTGTGGCGCAAGCCGCGCACAAGCAGCTCGAGAGTTTGGGCGTTAAGGTGCTGACCGACACACGTGTGGCAGAGATCACCGAAGACGGCTTGAAGACCGACACAGGAGTAGTCATTCCAGCGGTGTTAAAAGCCTGGTCGGCGGGCATTAAAGCGCCGAAGTTGTTGGCGGACATTGAGGGCTTGGAGTCCAATCGCATCAATCAGCTGGTGGTAAAACCCACCTTGCAAACCACCAACGACGCGTCGATTTTTGCCATGGGCGACTGCTCGTCGTACACCCCTGAAGGGGCAGACCGCGCCATTCCACCCAAAGCACAAGCCGCGCATCAGCAAGCGTCGTTTTTGTACAAAACCCTGCATCAGCACATTCACCAAAAGCCACTCGGTCACTTTGTGTATTCCGATAAAGGCTCGCTCATCTCATTGAGCAAAGAGGGCACGGTGGGCATCTTAGGTACGTCCATTAACGTCCGTGGTAAGCTGGCGCGCATGGTGTATGTGTCCTTGTACCGCATGCATCAATACGCGATCCACGGCATGGTGCGCACCAGTTTGCTGTTGGTACGTGATTTGTTCACGCGCGGCAGCAAGCCGACCTTGAAGCTGCATTGATCTGAGTGTTTAACCTTACCGTGTCTTAATTGCGCCATGCGATCGAACGATCGATGGCGTAACGTCCTAGAAACACACGGATTAACCGTCCTCAAGCCTTAAATCTCGCTCGTAGCCACGTGTGATAAGTGCTTGCCAATTGTAAAATTCACATTATACTTCGCGGACAATCTCTACCCTCAGTGATGAACTGTGAGGTGATGAGGCCACAATGAGCTTAAATAACAAGCCTTAACCCGATTACAGAGTCGACGTATCATGAGCAAAGGATTAGCCAGCCTGATTGACAACATTGAGTTGGAACAGATCGAAATCAATTTATTTCGTGGTGAAGTCTTAGATTACGCTCGCAACACCGTGTATGGCGGACAAGTGTTGGCGCAAGCCGTCTACGCAGCACGTGCCACGGTGTCGTCACGGTTTGATTTGCACTCCATCCACGCATACTTTCTACGTCCGGGCGATTCGGAAATGCCAGTGGTATACGAAGTTGATCGCATTCGAGACGGCAAGCATTTCACCACACGTCGCGTGGTCGCAATTCAACACGGACGCGCGATCTTTAACGTCTCGCTGTCGTTTCATCAGTCTGACAAAGAAGACGATTCCTACCGTCGCCAAGACAAAATGCCTGAAGTGCCAGATCCTGAGACCTTGCTCAGTGACGAGAACTATTACTCGCAGCTGTACAAAGGGGGTAAATTCGAGTTGGCCGCGTGGCCGATCGAGTACCGTCAGGTGAACCCGGCTCAGCTCGACGAGAAAGCCTCCAGTAAGCATTACGTGTGGCTCAAAGCCGATGGGCACATCGCTCAAGAACGCGCACAGCATCAAGAGTTATTGGCCTATGCCTCGTACAATCACATGTTGTTGACCGCGCTGCGTCCCTTTGGCATCGTGCCATGGGATCCCAAGTTGCAAGCGGTGACGCTCGATCACGCGATCTGGTTTCACCGACCGTTCCGCATTGACGACTGGTTGCTGTGCGAGCTCAACAGTCCCAGCGGCTCAGGAAGTCGTGTGTTCACCCAAGGGAACATCTTCAACCGTCGTGGGCAGCTGATTGCCACCGTGGCGCAAGAAGGCTTGGTGCGCAAAGCAAAGTCATAGCCTATTCCAATCTTTTGCTCTATACTCGACCACATGGGGACGCTCTGGATTCGACGCCGGTTACGAACCTCTTGGTGCATGTCGTGATGACGACCAATCACGTAAATCAAAAGTCGTAACAAGATAATCGCAAACGATGAGTCTTACGCTTTAGCAGCATAAACCCTGCTAACAGCCGTCACCTGACGTCAGATAGGGTGTTCAGCTGTCATTTATCTGATGCGCTAGTTGTCGCTTCTGACTGCAGCTGGTCTAAATAATTCAGAATCGTGACGTACAAGCCTGCCCGTTGGCGTGTATCGAGCTAAATTAATTAACGGAATCTAAGCATGTAGACCCTCGAGCAGAGGATTGGCGGACGCGGGTTCGACTCCCGCCGTCTCCACCAAACACCATCTTGCAAGATGAAATAAAAACCCCGTTAAGTTAAAGCTTAACGGGGTTTTTTGTGTGCGTGATTTGGGGTGTTAAGTGGGTTTCTGGTTTGTTAATTGATACACTGATCTCACGTAATGGATTAACTATATAAAACATAGAAATTAAGTGAAGAGAGTCTTTTAGAATGTCATTATTTCAACCATCTGTTTTAAAACACCATTTAGAATCACAAGACTTCGGGAATATTGACGCACAATACAAAAAATTTAAGAAGTACTTTCACGATTTAAAAATACAAGAAAATATTCGAGGGAGTAAGGAAGAAGAGTATCAAGGGTTATTTTTAACTGAGCTGTTTTGTAAAATCTTTGGCTATACCATGAAGCCTGATGCTGATTTCAATTTAGTCGCTGAATATAAAAATGAAAAAAACAGCCGAAAAGCAGATGGGGCGATCCTTAAAGAAGGACAAGCAATTGCCGTTATTGAGCTAAAAGGGACAAAAACTAAAGATCTTGAGAGTATTCGCCAGCAAGCATTTGATTACAAGGCCAATCAGTCGGCCTGTGTATACGTAATAACGTCTAACTTTGAAAAACTACGTTTCTACATAGAAAATGCCGTAGATCACATTGAGTTTGATTTGTTTACATTAACTAAAGACGAGTTCAAATTACTCTACTTATGTTTAGCCAAAGTTAATGTTTTTAATGATTTTCCTCGTCGCATAAAAGAAGAGTCATTAAGGCAAGAAAAAGAAATAACCGACAAGCTTTATGTCGAATATTCATTGTTTAAGCGCGAGCTATATCGCGACTTAGTTAAGTTAAATATGACTAATCAGGTGTTTAGGGATGAGTTAGTAAACCTTGAGGACGAGCAAGCACAAAAGAACATTAAACTTACTCTATTTAAAAAGTCACAAAAGTTAATAGATAGAATGCTATTTATCTTTTTTGCCGAAGATAGGGGGTTGCTTGCTCCAAACTCTACCATCAATATTTTGAATGACTGGAATAAGCTTAATGAGCTTGATGCTGGCGTTCCATTGTATGATCGGTTTAAGCAGTACTTTAATTACCTCGACACAGGGCGCAAAGGCACCGACAAGCAGGTTGAAATTTTCGCTTACAATGGCGGTTTATTCGAGCCAGACCCTATTCTAGATTCATTAATTATCAGTGATAAGTTACTGTATGACCATAATCATGCATTATCAGAATATGACTTTGCTAGTCAGGTAGATGTAAACATCTTAGGTCATATTTTTGAGAATTCGCTTAATGAAATTGAGAGCGTTAACGCGGAGATACAAGGCGTTGATTTTGATAAGAAAGCCACCAAGCGTAAAAAAGACGGTGTCTTCTATACCCCCAAATACATTACCAAATACATGGTAGACAATACCGTCGGTAGACTATGTTCTGAGAAAAAGACTGAATATGGCGTGGTAGAAGCTGAATATCTCAAGAGTAAAAAAGGTCGGCCCAAAACCAGAATAGAAGAGCTATACAATAACGTAGAAAGTTACCGCAACTGGTTGCTCACCATTACCATCTGCGACCCTGCGTGCGGCTCAGGGGCGTTTTTAAATCAGGCCTTAGACTTTCTTATTAAAGAACATAATTACCTAGACGGGCTTATCTCATCGCTCACAGGAACGCCATTGGTGTTGTCCAATATCGAAACTACCGTTCTAGAAAATAATATTTACGGCGTGGATCTCAATGAAGAGTCAGTCGAAATCGCTAAACTGTCTTTATGGCTTCGTACCGCCCAACCCCGACGGAAGTTAAATAACCTCAATAGCAATATCAAATGTGGCAATTCCTTAATAGACAGTAAAGCCGTAGCAGGAGATAAAGCGTTTAATTGGCGTGAAGAATATCCTGATATATTTGCTAAAGGCGGCTTTGATGTGATTATTGGGAATCCGCCTTATGTGAGGTTGCAAAATATTGATTCGGAATCTGCTTCTTTTTTTAAGGAAAAATATAGTACGGCATATAAAAATTATGATTTATATGTCTTGTTTACTGAAAAAGTAGAAGAGCTGATTAATGATAATGGTATAGCCTCTTTTATTATGCCTAAAAAATTTATAACTTCTGATTACGGCGCAAAAATTAAAAAACATATTCACAAAAATAATTTACTAAAAACTTTTATTGATTTCGATACGCTACAAATTTTTCGTGATGCCACAACCTACACAGGGGTTTTTGTCTTTGATAAGGGAGTAAAAAATAGTTTTGAATATGTTAAAATAAAAAAAGATCCTGTTAGTTTTGGAGACTGTAGCTTTACGGAGGTGTCTAATGACTTGATAAGCACCGAAACTTGGATATTCCTGCCAAAAAAATCATCAGATTTGTTTAATAAAATAAAAACCCAAGGGAAACCTCTACTTGAGTTATCAGAAAAATTATTTCAAGGGTTAGTAACTGGAAAAGACTCTGTATTTGTTCTAGAGAAAAAAAATAATGGGTTTCTGTCAAAAGAAACAAACAAAATTTATGATTTTAAGCTAGATAATGAATTAATTCGACCTCTGTTAAAAGGAGGTGAAATTGGAAGATATAACGAACCAAATTCAAATAACTATATTATCTATCCATATAGAGTAAAAGGGGAGAAGCAAGTTCTTCTATCTTTAGAGGAAATACATGAAAAAGATTTGGCAGTTTTCAATTATTTGTTCGAGAATGAAAAGTTACTCCGTTCTAGAGAGAAAGATAAATTTGATAACAATAATTGGTACACTTATAGCAGAAATCAAAATATAGCGCAGATGCCAAAGCCGAAAATATTAACACAAGTATTAGCAAAAAGATCCACGCTAACAGTTGATTTAGATGCAAAATACTGCTTTGTTGGAGGAGGTACAGCTGGAGGTTATGGATTAATATTAAAAGAAGGCTTGGAGTTAAAAGAAATACTACCTGTTTTGAATTCAAAATTAATTCAGTGGTATTTGCAGAAGTATGCATCTCCTTTTAATGGCGGTTACTACGCATATAATAAAGGAACTATGGGTGACTTACCCATTAAGATAGGGGATCAAAAAGAACTAAAATCATTTACATCTAATATTTCAAGCTTAGTTAATTCATTTGAAAAGAAAGAGAAAAAATTCTCCAGTTATCTACAGTCTAAACTTTCAATAGATAGGCTGTCTAAGAAACTTGAAAATTGGCATGAATTGGCCTTTATCGAGTTTATAAATGAACTCAATAAAGCCATCAAAGCCACGAATAAAGTGCGCGCAAAAGACGAGCTATCGTTAATCCCTGTGTTAAGCAACCTGGATGAAATTGCGTGGATAGAAGCGTTCGACACTAATAAAGCGGAAGCCCAAGCTCTAAAAGCTGAAATAGACAAAGCCGATGCCGAAATTGATGCCATGGTATATGAGCTTTACGGCCTAACCGACGAAGAAATTCAAATAGTAGAGCAAGCTAGTCAGTGATTTCAGGCAGAAACTTTTCAGACTCTCTACTGCAAAGGGTGTTTTAAATTGATGTGACTTTTTATTTTGGTAGTGCTGTAAGTAGTGCCAGTTAATTTTATGACTAATGTAGTTTATATTAATCATGGAGTTAATGGCGTAGTTCGACTCCCGCCGTCCCACCAAACACCATCTTGCAAGATGAAATAAAAAGCCCGTTAAGTTAAAGCTTAACGGGCTTTTTTGTGTTGGTTACCTTTATGCAAAGCATCGGCCCATTGAGCGGCTTTCATTGTCTGGAGGATCGCATGTCACTGCGTTAATATGGTTCGTACAATAATCTGTCGAATCATGAAGTATAAAAAGGAATCTGTATGAGCAGTACCATCAACGCCTTATTAGGCGGTGTGTTAATCGGTGTGTCGGCGAGCATCTTGTTGGTGTTCAACGGACGCATTGCGGGCATCAGTGGCATCTTGGCGTCGTCGTTGAATCGGGACATCAAACACGAATTGTGGAAAGTCGTCTTCGTGGTGGGCTTGTTAGTGGGTGGAGTGACCGCGCATCAGGTGCTGGATATCGCCATTCCAGTGCCTGAACACAGCAGTCTTGTCTTGGCGGTAATCGCAGGCTTGCTCGTGGGTGTCGGCACGCGCTTGGCCAGCGGCTGCACCAGCGGTCATGGGGTGTGCGGCATCAGTCGCTTATCGATGCGTTCGCTGGTGGCGACGCTGACGTTTATGGCGTCGGGCGCTGTCACGGTGTATCTGGTCGGGGTGCTGTCATGAAATGGTTGATGTCGCTGATATCGGGCAGCGTGTTTGGATTTGGCTTGGTTCTGTCGGGGATGACGGACACGAAGAAGGTCATTGGCTTTTTGGATGTACAGAACTGGGATTATGATTTGGCGTTTGTCATGGTCGGTGCGATTGCGGTGATGTTCATGACCTACCGCTGGGTGGCCAAACACACCACACCTGTGTGCGCAGACGCGTTTTCAATCCCAGACAATAGCGTGATTGATCGGCGGTTGATCATCGGCTCGTTACTCTTCGGAGTGGGGTGGGGGCTGTATGGTTTGTGCCCAGGTCCTGCGGTGGTGTCCTTGTTGTATCAAAACACGAGCTTGATCGTCTTTTTTGTGTGCATGATGCTCGGGTTTGTTGTCGCTGATAGGATTAAATAACAATTAGCGCATTTTTTTACCTCTGTTATCAATGCGTTATTAGATGCCTTATTGTGCTTTGTACAAAAGGTATTCCTTACGTTATGATCCCGCAAAACAACAACATATTTGGGACTCCAATTAATGAAAACCATAAAGTTATTACTATTATTTTGCGCAGTAGCGTTCTCAAACGCTGCATATTCTATTAATGTACTTGATAACCAACCTAAAGCCGATGCAAGCTGTCCGATACAAGACACCTCGTCTACCGGTAAAGGCGTTCGAAATTATGGCTGTAACCACCACGGTGTGAACGTGGTCTGGACCGCATCTGTTCCAAACGGCTGTCAACATGGCGGTTGTGGTTTAATTGTCGACATTCATGGCGCGGGTATGAATGCGAATATGCAAAATGCAGGCTCTAAATTACGCTACTTTGGCGCAACTGCCTTAAAGCGCGGCGGAAGCGTTAAATATATCGTGATACAACCCAATTTCACCGACCTGTTCGATTCGGGTTTGGATATTGGTTCGGTTGTGGGTAGCGCGTACCTTAAAGAGTTGCCGGGCATGGAAGTGTTCATCGATGATGCAATTGAGTCGTTTGATGTGAATCCAAATCATATCCACATGTACGGTTTTTCACGTGGGACACATACGGTCAATGAGTTTTATTGTAATGATACTCGTCGCGAACGATATGCAAGTTTTTCAATGCATGGTGAGATCCTTAAATGTGATGTCACCAACAAGCCGTTATTGATGACAAATGGTGTGTTTGATGTCTTCACACCGAATAATCCATCAATGGAAAATCAGCGCATCATTAGACGTTTGCGCGTGTCAGGCTTTAAAGAGCGTGTTCTGAGAAGAGATTCAAACTGGAAGAAACCACGAACGGTCACGCAATGGAAATGGGGCTTTGTACCGGTTTTTCATAAAAAAGGTCGGCACGAGCATTTAAGGTTCACCAAAGGCGATCGCTTGTTTGAAAGCATTCGACACAGCGGCAGTGCGCTTCCTGCGGCAGGCCATTGTTTGCCAACCAAAAATTACAGTGCGTTTTTAACGTGTTACTCAAACTTTAATGTGGGCGCTAAAATCATTGATTTCTTCATTGCCAATCCTAAAAAAGCACTGACATATGGCACGTCGCTAGACGAAGCGGAGCAACGTTGGGCGGAGAAAAAGCCAAGCAGCTATACATTCAAAGTTGAAGAAGAGCTGTGTAACACCATGCTGATGTGCGAGAACTTCTCTGGTTATGTCGCGTACTCGGTGACGGTTAACAACAATGCGGTGACTCAAGTCGTCAGTCAGACCAAGGGGTCAATAGGGCAGACGATTCCAGCGAAGAATTACGGTTCGTTCAAAGCGGCTAAAACAATGGAATCGCTATTTGATCATGCGGTGAGCGCGCCAGATACGCAGTATTTCACCAACATCAATAAGCGTGTGAGGTTTGATACGGACTACGGTTACGTCAAGCAAACGTCGTACTACAAAATCACGTCGTTTAAGGCTAACTAAGACAAGCCCATTGATACGGTGAGTGGTGAACGCGCACCGTGCGATGACCCAAAAGCACCTCTGGATTATCCAGCGGTGCTTTTTTTACGCCGCTCAATCAATAGGTCAGAGAGTAGCGGGTGGCTCTGCATGTAGGGTGATTCATTCTGTGAATTCAGTATCAAGCGCTCGTTGGCGTAACTCGAGTAGTTGCTTGCCGTAGGCTTAAATGGTAAAAAACGCCCATTGAACACAACTCAGTAGAAGGTAATGGTATGGACATGGTGTGGATGGTGCTCGGCGTGGTCGGGACATTGGTCGCGTTGTATTTTGGGGTGACGTTTACGTTGTTTGTGATGAAGTGGTTGGCGGCGTTGCGCGGCATCCGCAGTGTGTTGGGTGTGGTGCTGGGCGTGCTGTCCAAGAAATCAAAAGGGAAATAACGAAGGCATTGTGACAGGGTGAGATCCGCGACTGAGTGCGTGCATGAATACGCCGTATGCGAAAGAAACGTGATAAATTGAACAGCTGACGGAACTAAGCTCGGCTGACTGCGTCACAGTACACATCTGCGAGGTTTGTGAGAGTTGCAGGTCGTGTTCGTTGCGTATACATCCTTTTTATTAATATGTTGGAGATTACAATGAAAAAAATAAACCCTAAAACAGCCTTAGTCACATCGACCATTGCCGCCATTGGCGCCATGGGTATGAGTTCAGCGCACGCGGTGCCTGATCAGCCGACCGCATGGGAAAAATGCGCAGGCATTTCAAAAACAGCGAAGAACGATTGCGGTTCAACCGATGGTAAGCACGCGTGTTCAGGTAAAGCCAAGGCCGACAACTTACAGACGGAATGGATTTACGTTCCTCAAGGCACCTGCGATAAAATCACCGGTGGCAAGATCTTGAAAGTGAAGCCAGCCAAAGGCGCAGCGACATCTGCTGCAGAGGCTAAGAAAGGGTTTTTCTCAAGCATCAAAGACGCGATCACTGACTAGTCCGCGTTATGCTAACGGATAAGCTACTGTCCTCCGCACCCATCCAGGGTGCGGGCATGGGCTTGCGCATGCCGCATTTGCCCTACATTCTTGAACATCAGCCCGACGTGGCGTGGTTTGAGATACTCAGTGACAATTGGTTGCAGCCAAGTCGACTCGAGCGTCGAATGTTGGACGCGATCGCTGAGCGTTATCCCTTAGTCATGCACGGCGTGGGTCTGTCGCTCGGTGGGCAAGATCCATTGGGCTTAGATTACCTACGCCGTCTTAAACGACTCAAAGACTCTGTGAACGCCCAATGGGTGTCGGAGCATTGCAGTTTTTCTCAACATCAGGGTATCTACATCCCTGATTTATTACCGCTGCCATTTACCGATGACGCGGTGTCACACATCAGCCAACGGATTCAAACGGTACAGGATGTGTTTGGCGAAGCCATCGTATTAGAAAACGTCTCCAGTTACGTCGATTGTCAATTCAGCCATCTGAGCGAAGCGCAGTTTATGGCGAGCATTGTGGCGGAGAGCGGCTGTGATTTGTTGCTCGATGTGAACAATTGTTACGTCTCAGCGGTCAACGCCACGCCATCCGATGAACGCGATGACGCGACGTTAACCGACTACGTGTTGAATTACTTCGATACGATTCCCACGGAGCGTGTGCGTCAGATTCATCTCGCAGGTCATGAGCAACGCGATGGCTATGTGCTGGACACACACGGCGGTCCGATTTGTGATGCGGTGTGGCGCTTGTATGAACAGTATGTGGCGCAATTCGATTGTCCGCCGACTATGATCGAGTGGGACAACAACGTGCCGTCGTTTGAGGTCGTGTTTGCAGAGCATCAAGCGATTGAGGCGGTGATGTCACAAGCGGCACAAGGAGCGCGTTCATGACGCAGCGACCGACTGCTCGTTTGGTGGATTGGCAAAATGCCTTAGTGTCTGCGATTGTGGACGATGAGGTCTCCGCAGTGCATGAGATGGTGTCGCAGCCAGAACGCGTCGATGTCTATCAGCGCAATGCACGACATGGTTTGGTCGGCGTGCTGAAATTGAATTACGAACACTGTTGCCATGTCTTGGGCGAGGCGTATTTTGAGGCGCTGGCGATGCGCTTTGTCTGCGACCATTTCCCTGAAGAAAACAGTTTGAATTGTTACGACGATCGCTTTGTTGCTTTTATTGAGCAGCGCGCAGCGCAAGATGATTCTTTGGAGGACATGCCTTATCTAACGGATTTGGCGCGCTTGGATCATGCGATGACACGCTGCGGTCACGCCTCTTCGGACGATCCGAACGCCTTGTCTGTGTTTTCACAATTACCGCCAGAGCAACAGATGAACGTTGGTATTAGTCTTGGTTCAGGTGTGTGTGTACTTACATCGGTGTGGCCGTTGGCGGACATCGTACTACTGAATCAAGGCGCTATCGAACAACTTGCTTTGAATGACGCAGACGAATTAGGCCATTATTACGTGACGCAACGCGACGCCGGCGTTGTCGTACACGCGCTGTCACACGATGAGGCGGAGGTCTTATTGGCGGCGGCCGATGGCGTCACATTGGGTGCGTTGATCGAATCCTGTGCGGACGCGGTTGCGTTTCTATTGGAGAGTATTCAGCAGGGTGTGTTGGTGATTACCGTGCCGTCTGACTAAGCGGTATGTGGAATACCAGTTGAGTCAGACGGACGCTGTTTGATGGCGTGGTTATTCGTAATGGTACATGCTCGCGGTGTTTTCAACTTTAGACACGCTGACGTCTAAGTCATTCAGCAACCCACTTGCCAAGTCATACACCAGCCCGTGAACGGTCACGTTTTGTCCGCGTGTCCATGCGTTTTGCACGATGTTGGTGGTGGCCACGTTGTGCACTTGATAGCGTACGTTGAATTCACTTAAGCGGTTCACGCGCTCGTCTTCTGACTCGATCGCGCGTAATTGCTTGCGCTCAACCCAATAGATGTCTTTGATGGGACGAATCCAGTTGTCGACGATGCCGTTGTTGGCGTTGCCCATGGCGGCTTTGACACCGCCACAACCGTAATGACCACAGACTAAAATGTGTTCCACTTTGAGTACATCAACCGCGTATTGTAAGACCGACAACATGTTGAGGTCACTGTGACAGACGAGGTTGGCGATGTTGCGATGCACGAACACGTCACCCGGTGAAAGTCCTAAGAGCTGGCAGGCTGGCGCGCGACTGTCGGCGCAACCAATCCACAAGTATTTTGGCGATTGCCCTTTGCTGGACTCAGTGAAAAAATCGGCTTGCTCCGCTTTGATGCCATCGGCCCATTGTTTGTTGTTATTCAGTAAGGTGCTTAAGTCTGCCATTGGATGCGTCCTCTGTCGGTCAGTTTGTTTTATTATAGGCAATTGATGAGCTATGTCATGTGTCTTGCGCGATCTCTGTGTGTCTGGATGAGTAATCTTGGCTCAAAAAAAACGCCGACATAATCAGCGTTGTGTGAGCAATGAGTCGCGCCGAACTTAGGAGGTGAACTCCATGCCCAAGCGCTTGCCCACTTCTTCATACGTTTCGATGACGTTTCCTAAGCCTTGACGGAAACGGTCTTTGTCCATTTTTGTGCGTGTTTCAGCATCCCACAAACGACAGCCGTCTGGGCTGAATTCATCAGCGAGTAAGACCTCGCCTTTGTAGAGGCCAAATTCCAATTTGTAGTCAACTAAGATCATGCCGCCGTCGGCAAACAAACCCGTTAAGACGTCGTTGACGGCAAACGTAATGCGCTTCATTTCGGCGACGTGTTCCGTATCGGCCCAGCCAAACGAATTGATGTGGTACTCGTTGATCATTGGATCGCCTAGCTCGTCGTCTTTTAAGAAAAACTCAAACGTGGGCGGTTGTAAATTCGTGCCTTCTTCGACGCCGAGACGCTTACAGATACCGCCCGCGGCCACATTGCGAACCACGCATTCAATGGGCATCATGGTTAAGGCTTTGACAAGCGATTCATTGGGGCTCAGGACACGCTCGAAGTGTGTTTTAATGCCGCTGTCTTCGAGTTTCTGCATGATGAACGCGTTGAACTGATTGTTGACCAGCCCTTTGCGATCGAGTTGCGCCAGTTTTTGACCATTGAATGCAGAGGTGTCATCACGAAACTCCATGACCATTAAATCTGGGTCGTCGGTGGTGTGAAGTGATTTGGCCTTGCCTGAATACAGCTCAGTTACTTTTTTCATGATGAGGTCTTAAGTGAGTGAGTAAAAAAATCAGTTTATGTAGGGTATGAGTGCTTTGAACACGCTGCGTACTTGTTGCTCGGACAATTCGTCGTCTGCGCTGATCGACACCGCGCTGCTGAATTCATCAAATGCCTTGAGCTGGAATGTCACCGTGGCAGGCAGTTTGGCCTGTTTGGGTGAAAACCAAGATGCTTTCTTTTGTGTGGTTTGATCGCCGGTGTTGACTTCAATGAGCCCCGATTCTGAAGACTGCTTGGTGATGGTGAAGTCGGACAACTTGATGGCGTGAATCAACGCAGCCCATGCGCGGTTTGATTTGACGCCAATGTATAAGTAGTCATTGTCGAGTTCGTCGTCTGCTTTGATTTCGAGCTCGTCGTGTTGCTTGCCCGTTTCAGCTTGTGGCTGTGTGTCGAGTAAAGATAAAAACTTTGCGGTGCGTTTCAATGTGTTCAGGCTAAGTGCGGTATCGGTTGTGCCAGCCCAGTCGAGCTTCTGACCGGGTTTGCCTTCAAGTGCTAGGACGCTGACTTCAGATGTACCCAGCTGAATGCCACGATTGATTTGGAACAACAATTTAATGTGCGGGTCTTTGCCGTTGCTGATCCATTGGGTTTCCAGCTCGCCGCCAATGGGGTCGGAGCGTTCAATCGGGTACTCTTGCGTGCGCACAAAGTCTTCGAGATTGTTCCATAAAGTGTTCACGCGGTACTGAGCCAGTACCCAATACACATCGCCCAGTTTGCGCATGCTGATGAACTTGTCGCGCCCTTCTTGTGCTTTAGGGGGTAAAATATTCGGTGCGTCCAATTGTGGCGTGTCCGCTGCGCTGACAAACCCAGTGTCTGGGATGATAAACAATTCTTCTGTGTTGGGCCGATTCACTGAATCGGGGTAGACAATGTCATCGGCGACTTTGGCTTGTTTGTAATTGTCGGAGGGGTCGACGCTTGAGCATCCAAACAGTCCCATCGTAAGAACGGGTATTAGGGCAAGTAAGCGTAGAGTACGTTTCATTTACTCAATTCCCGCTTGGCTTAATGATGCTTGGAGCGCTGGATGATAGCTTGGGTCCAATTCAGTGAGCGGTAAGCGAATGCCGTTTTGAATGAGGCCCATGTGCATTAATGCCCATTTGACGGGAATGGGGTTGGATTCGCAAAACAAATTCGAGTGGAGGGATGTCAGCGTGTCATTGATGGCGTGCGCCTTGTCAAAATCTTGTGCCAATGCTGCGCTGCAAATGTCGGACATTTTTCGTGGGGCGACGTTGGCGGTGACCGATACATTGCCTTTGGCGCCTAATTGCATCAAGTTCACAAAGCTTTCGTCGTCCCCTGAAAAGACAGCGATGCGCTCACCACACTGTTCAATCAATTCTTTGCCGCGCGTCATGTCACCGGTGGCGTCTTTAATGGCCACGATGTTCTTAAGGCCAGCCAGTCGATCTACGGTGTCGTTTTGCAAGTCACAGCCTGTGCGACCAGGCACGTTGTATAAAATTTGTGGAATGTCCACGGTTTCGGCAATCAATTTGTAGTGCTGGTACAAGCCTTCTTGGGTGGGCTTGTTGTAGTAAGGGGTGACCAATAAGCACGCATCGGCGCCCATGTCTTTGGCTTTTTGGGTGAGTTCGATGGCTTCGGACGTGCTGTTGGCTCCGGTGCCGGCGATCACAGGAATGCGTTTGGCGGTCACGTCGATGACGCGCTGAATGACCTGGCAGTGTTCATCGATGTTCAGTGTGGCGGATTCGCCCGTCGTGCCCATGGCCACAATGCCGTGAGTGCCTTGTTCGATTTGCATTTCAATCAGTTGGTCCAATGTGGCCCAGTCGATGTCACCGTTTGAATTCATCGGGGTGACTAACGCAACCATGCTGCCTGTAATCATGTTGTATGCTCAGTATGTTGTTATGTAATGTGATTTAAGACGCTAATAGTACTGTTTGCCTTGGCTAAGCTCAAGCGTTAAGCGCTATTTTAATACAGCCGCTGCCACCTCAATATAGGCCTGTTATCACGCTTTTTTGACGAATTGCGACTTGAGCTTAATCGCACCGTGTTCGGGGACTTTGCAATCGATGTCGTGATCGCCCGCCACTAAACGAATGTTTTTCGCCTTCGTGCCCACTTTGATAACGGACGACGAGCCTTTTAATTTCAAATCTTTGATGACGGTCACGGTGTCACCGTCGTGTAAGCGATTGCCGTTTGCATCGTGGATGACCAGAGTATCAGAGTCATCGCCGTCGTCGCTGATCGACCATTCATGGGCGCATTCAGGGCACACGTACTGCGTTCGATCGACGTACACATACGGTGAGTCGCAGCTTGGGCAAGGAGGCAGTTCAGTGGCGGTATCATTCATAATAAAGTCTCAGTGGGTGAAAAGTGAGCGCAATGGATAATCCATTAGAGATTATCGGATGGCTTGTCTGATGGAGTGGTCAGGTGACGTTGCATCATCTCGCGCAGCACAGCGGTGCCCAAGCGTTGCATACGTTCTATGTTGTTGTCTGGAATGCTGTCTGGATCGGGGTGTCCGTCAACGGCTTGGGTCACGCTGTCTTCTCGTAGGATGTGCAGCGTTGGAAAAGGCGATCGGTTGGTGAAGTTTTCAGCATCGTCCTCGTGTGTTCCCGCAAATTGGTAGTTCGGATGGAAACTGGCGATTTGAAAGACCCCGTGTAAGTTGAGTTCGTCGAGCAACTCATCGGCGGTGGCTAAAAAATCATTGAAGTCTAAAAAGTCGGTCAAGGTATTGGGGTGAATCAACAGCGTGGTTTCGATGTCATCGTTGTCCGACAGTCGTGTCAATTCGTCACTCAGCTCTTGCAGTAAATGATCGGCTTGTGTGGCATCGCTAACGGCAAACTTAATGCGCTGATCAGAGGCCACTTTATGTGCAAACGGACACACGTTGTGCGCAATGATGAAATCGTTCAGCCAGTGTTGAGTCGCGCGTTCGACCTGTTGGGTGTTGAGGGTTGGAGGGGTCATGAGTCTGTGTTTATACCTGTTGTGAGAGTGATGAGTTGGCTAAGTACGCTGAATGCTGAGAGGTCATTCTAACGTATTTTGACCGACGTCGCGTCGTAGGACGCCAACCAATCCGACAGGCTGTTTGCGCGCAGTGTGAGCGCCTTGAATCCCGCGCGTTGAAGCAGTCCGTTGGGTAAATGATACAGATGTCCAGCATGTCTGGATAATCGTTGGATCTTGTGTGTGCGTGGGCGTCTTGCGGCTTCATAGGCGGCCAGTGCGCGGCTGAGCGATGGATGAGATTCAATGGCTCGACTCAAGACGCAGGCGTCCTCAATGGCCATCGCCGCGCCGGATGCCATGAATGGCAAGCAGGCGTGTGCGGCATCGCCCAGCAGGGTGGTGCGAGCGGTGCTCCAGTAAGGCAGAGGGGGTTGCTCGTAGAGTTTCCAGCGATAACACGCGTTGCGATCGACGCACTCGATGAGTGTTTGAATGGTGGGGTGCGCGTGTTGGAAGTCGTGCTGGAAGTCTTCCCAAGGTGCTTTGCTGACCCATTGATTGTCGTCGTGCTGAGCGCGATGATGATCGGTGGATTTGACCACGCCGACAAAATTTAAGGTGCGACCTGCGTTGACGTAGTACATCACCATGTGTGCGTGAGCACCTACAAAATTACTCGCGATGAAGGGCATGAAATCGTCGGGCAGTGCGTCGCTTGGCAGCATGCCGCGCCACGCGACATAGCCTGAGTCGATGGGCGTGTGGTTGGGAAATGCACGGTGTTTAATGTGTGATTTGATCCCGTCGGCCGCAATCAAACAGTCGCCGTCAATGCGCTCGCCAGATGACAGCGTGATGCTGACATGCGAAGACGTTTCTGTGTGGTCAACGACCTGTGCGTTTAATTTGAGTGCGTTGGGTGAGAGGCGGTTGAGCGCGTCCACCAACGTGCGTTGCAGATCGGCGCGACGTACGTGGTAGTAGGGGCTGTGATAACGCGTTTGGTAGGCTGTGCCGAGTGCTTGCGTGTGTAATGGCTTGCCTGAATTCAACGCGCGAATGTCAATGCGTTCGGGGCTGACGGCGAAGGCGCTGAGTGCGTCGAGTAAGTTGAGGTCGCGCAAGACGTGCAATGCGTTCGCCCCCAGCTGTATCCCCGCGCCGGTCTCTTCCAGATGGGCCGATTGTTCGTACACACGAACGTTGTGACCTGCTCGCAGCAAGCTCAATGCCGTGGTGAGGCCGCCAATACCAGCGCCAACAATTAAACATGTTTTCATACAGGGTGCGTCGCGTTAGAAGCGGTTAGATTGGGTGCGTAATGTTCGCATGTGTTTCGTTAAGCGTAACACATTGTGTGAGCGGACTAGGCGGAGCAGGTGGTGGCGCGGAGAATACGGCAGTCAGTGTGTGCGCACTGGATTGGTGTTATGTGAGCGATGAACGCCCTCATAACACCGTGTCGGACCTTATAAAATGCCGGGGATGATGACCTTGCGGTTTTTGGGGTAGTCAGGGAACGTCTCAACATACCAGCGGTGCGATTGAAATGCGCGTGGCACGAGATTGGCAACGGTCACGCCGAGGACAAACAACGCACCCAATGACCATGATGCAATGGCGAAACCGATGAATGAAATGATTTCAGAGAAGTAACTGGCGTTGGTGATGTACTTAAACAGTCCGCCTTCGGGAATGCGGTAGTTCTTCTCGCCGCTCGCCACTTCTTGCTTGCTGCGCAAGTTGCGGATGATTGAGTCGGAGTGCAGATTGAGTAAGTAGCCAGTTGCCCAGATAAGTAAGCCAATGATGAAGCGCGGGTCGGTTAACCACGAATCGTTCAAATGATCCGATAGATGTGAAATGAACACCGCATTTAAGTAACCGTGCAAGGTGGTCACAATCCAGCCAGTAAGTACGATGACCAAACCGAAGCTGGCTTTGGCACCTTTGGCTACACGCATCAACAGTGGGAACATAAAGCCGCGGTTACCGTAATGGATTAACCACACCCCTAGGAAGATCAATGGCACGGTTTCAAATCGATTTTGGCCTTGGAAGTAGAAGTACACAAAACTCAATGTGGCTGGCAGTTCCATTAGGAACCAGCCAAGTTGTGGCGTGAGGCTGAATTTGGCGCGTTTAGACGCAAAGCGACCGTACGGTGAGCGCCCCATGGTGCCGCCGATAAAAATGAGGGCCATATAGACAAAGGCGCCAATGAGAATGTTTTGATACGTGCCAGCTTGAATGAGGGTGTCGGTCATAGTGGATTCACTTCAATTCGTAATAATTAGATGCGGACAGCTTACAATTAAAGACTTTACCTTGTAAATGCTCAAGTTGTATCTGTCGAAAAGTTAATGATTGGGATCTGTTTAAGTAAGGGTATGTGTCGCCGATCGTGACAGGTGTTGTTCATGTTGCGAACAGCGAGGGCTGCGGATGCTTTTTTACATACCTGAATCCAAGAGTAAAAACAAGATCCAAAAGGTTGTATTTCGGTTCTAAAAGTGTAGCATGACTGGGTGGTCTGATTTTTGAAAAGAAATTCATTCGCCTACGTCGTGCGTCGCAGTGGCTCAATGTGAATGAAAAAATAATAACTGATAATACTTTTCTTGACGTATTAAATGATAGGCACATGAGGATAATAATAATGAAACGATTAGATTTTAGCCATTTTCCTGTGAGTACGTTATTCGGGAGCCGATGGAAAAATTTCAGAGAGTTGACTCATGGACGAACGATCGACAAAGGATATAAGGGTAAGTTTGTGCTGACAGGCATTTTGTGCCGGTTAATGAGCGTGACGCACCCTGTCGAAAACTGGCAATACAAGAAGAAATTAAACAACACAGAAATAGAGCAGCCCCCGGTGTTTATTTTGGGGCATTGGCGCAGCGGGACGACCTTTGTGCACAATGTACTCGCCAAAGATAAACAGTTTGGGTACAACACCACGTATCAAACGGTATTCAGCAACACCATGGTGTGGGGTCAGCCTCTCTTTAAACGTGTGATGGGCGCGGTCATGCCCGAAAAGAGACCGGGTGATAACTTGGAGTTGGAGGTGGATCAACCCCAAGAAGAGGAGTTGGCGTTTACCAACATCATGCCCGTCAATTTCTATAATTTTTGGTTTTTTCCTAAAAACACAATGGAGTATTGCGAGAAATACCTGCTGTTTAATGACATCTCTGATGAGGAAAAGTCGCGCTTTAAAATGGAATTTGATCGGTTGATAAAAACCGCGTTGTTCAATACGGGGGGTAAGCGATTTCTGTCTAAAAACCCGCCGCATACTGGGCGCGTAAAGGATTTATTGAAAATGTACCCGGATGCAAAATTCATTTACTTAGTACGAAACCCATACACCGTATTTGAATCCACTCGAAATTTTTTCAGTAATACGCTCAACGCGTTGACATTTCAAGACATATCAGAGCAAGAGATTGAGAGTAATATTATTGAAGTGTATAAGCGCATGTACGATACGTATGAAGAAGATAAAAAGCTGATTCCCGAAGGGGATCTGATCGAAATGAAATTCGAAGATTTCGAGGGAAATGGCGTTGAGATGACGAAAGCGATCTACAACCAGTTGAATATAGGTGGTTTGGACCAAGCGCTCCCAGAAATTGAAAATTATTTTGAAGAGAAAAAAGGCTATAAAAAGTCAGCGTACAGCTACAGCGCGGAAACGCGTCAAACCGTCAATGCCAACTGGGGCTTTGCAATTGATCAGTGGGGCTATGACAAGCTCGACGACAGCTAACCTGCATTGCTTAAGCGCATTGTTTAGAGACGATGCTGTATTGCTCATCAAGTGTGTGTTTCGTCAGGTGATATGTGGCAAGCGGTCCGCAGTGAGTGCGGCGGCCGAGTCGCTGCATGTCGTGCTGCCTGAGTATCTTATTTACCTTCTATTGCGTTCAGTGTCGAGCGCACATTCCGTGCGGATGCGCTCTTCTTAAATGAACAAACTGCAATCATTGTAAGGTTTACATTTCTTAAGCAGTTCAGCTACGATGAAAGTCATAATCAAAACAAAAATAGTGTGTTTTTCTCAAAGAAAACAGGCCAATGGACCGCGCTTGTCAGATCGAATAATCACAGTATGAGGCGCTAACGATTGTCGTACGTCGGAAAAAGTGACTTCGACATGAATGCAGTCAGTGTTTCAAAATACAAACTTTTGTATATACAGATTTTTTGAGAACAATGAATACTAGATAGGCTGATACAACAATAAAAAGGACGATACGTTATGAACACTGTAATACAGGATACCATGATTGAACCGCCTAACTTTGCGTATGGCTGGTATGCCCCCTTGGTGAGCAACGAAGTTAAAAAAGGGAAAATTAAAAGCTTTAACTTTATGGGCACTAAAGTCATTGCCTTTCGAAATGAAGAGGGAAAGATCGCGGTGCTGGATAGTGTGTGCCCGCATTTCGGTGCTGATTTAGGTAAAGGCGATGTGTGTGACGGTCAAGTGCGTTGCTATTTTCATGCCTTCTATTTCGATGAAAATGGCCAGTGCACCAAAGGCGATTTGGTGAAAGATCCATCTACTTTGAAAAAGATAAAAGTCGATAAGTACGTGGCAAAAGAAGTGGCGGGTCAAATTTGGATTTGGCACGGACCAAAAATGAGTCAGCCGGATATCCCCGTGCCCATTGAAGATATGAATTGGGAGGAGTGGTCTAAGCCAGTTACCTCCATTCAGCGATTCATCACGAATTCAAACATGTGTTATTTGTCTGAAAACATCATCGACATGCAGCACTTTAATACGGTGCATCATTGGAAAATGCATGAATTGGTCGATGGCCCTAAAGTGGAAGAAGACGGAACCTTTGTCACCGATATTAAAGCCACGATCATGTTGGCGGCGCAAAGCGAATCGTTTTTTATTCGACAGCTCAGCAAGCTGGTGCGCTTTGGTGTGCGCATTCACTTTAAAGTATTCAGTCCCGGTTGTGCGGTTGCGACCAGTAGCCCGGGCACAGAGATGAATGAGAAGCGATTGGCGCGTAACATTGTGTGCATCTACCCTGTGGATGAAAAAACGGTCAGCATTCGAGTTGCGTGTTGCTTTAAGAAACATCGCACCGGCACAGCGCTGAATACCTTAATGAATAAATTGTTGTTGCCATTAGATTATCTTGGTGGGCAGTTCAATGCGCGCATGGGCGTGGCTGATTTTGACGGTGACATGAAAGTGTGGAATAACCGTACGTACCTGACGCAGCCAAAATTTGTCAAGGAAGATGGCCCAATGATTTTATTCCGAAAGTGGTATTTGCGTTTTTGGCATCCGGATTATTTTCATGAGCTAAAAAATCCAGCGACTACGGGTACTAAAATACCCTCAATCCGTACATCTGAGGTGTCGTAATCGCATTGCGATACTCGGGATAACAATAATAGGAGCAGGAAAATGGAAGCAGTAGGTTGGGGATTGCCGGTGGTCATACCGACGTTTGTGGCAAGCATCGTATTAGGGTTTGTGTTGTTGTTTGGTCTCGGTGGGATATTTCATCGTTATCATTTCAAGCATCGCAAAGACCAGAAAGACACGTGGAAAATTCAGCCAAGACGTTGGCCGTCTGATAAGCAAATCACGTCGGCGATTAAATACAGTTCCATGAATCTGGTGTTTGG